>APFE031302170.1:1336-11987 GCA_000404065.3 Pinus taeda
TGGCTTTATATTATTATTGTTAGGTCGGATGGGTTATATTGTGACTCCTTAGACTCCTATATATAGAAAGGAGGTTTTGTCAGTTGTATCATCCAAGAATTGTTCATTTATGTAATGTAAAGGAGGTTTCCCCCTCGAAGAAGCTAAATTCTAAGGCGTTGATCTATCTTTTCTATCTTTTCTTGAGCTGGTTTCATAACAAGATCACTTGAGATGTACACTAGCTACATGGCTCTAATGACCGAGGTTGTAGAAATTGAGCCATCCTCTTTCAAGGAAGTAATAAAGCAACCTGTATGGGTTAATTTCATGGTCGAGGAATATGAATCCATTGTAAAGAACAGTGTTTGGGAAGTGGTCCCAAGAATGGAAGATAAATCACTTGTGGGTTTGAGATGGGTCTTCAAAGTAAATCATGTTGTAGATGGAAGAATATAGAAGTATAAGGCAAAATTTGTGGCCAAAAGATTCTCTCAAGTTGAGGGAATAAACAATTAGGAAACCTTTTCTCCTGGAGCAAGGTATTCATCCATTAGATCAATTATTGTACTGGCTACATAGATGGGGTGGAAGATCCACTAGATGGATGTAAAAAAAGAATTCCTCAATGGGGTTATTGAGGAGGAGGTGTACATTAAGAAACCATAAGGTTTTGAGACATTTGATTGAGAGCCTCATGTGTACAGACTCAAGCGATAATTCTACGGTCTCAAACAAAAACCTCGTGTTTGGTACACCAATATCGATAGTTATCTCACCGGTTTGGAATTCACCAAAAGTGAAGCAAATGTGAACCTATATCATACCTTGGTAGAAGGTAAATTGCTTATTATTGTCTTATATGTTGATGATTTGATTTTAACTGGTGATGAAAAACTGATTAGATCTTGCAAGGAAGACCTTGCAAGGGAATTTGAAATAAAGGAAATGGGTCTCATGCGCTACTTCCTCGGGTTGGAAGTATGGCAGGGCAATGGGGAACTGTTTGTGTCTCAAGGAAAGTATGAAAATGAGATACTACAAATATTCCACATGTAGAGTTGCAAATCCATGGAGACACCTCTAGCGACCCGCTCGAGGAAGGAGGATGCCGCTTCAATTGAAGAGGTGGATGCTACCATTTATCAGAAGCTAGTGGGTTCACTGATGTATCTTGTGAACACACGACCAGATATGTGCTATGTAGTCAATCAACTAAGCCAAGCTATGGTTAGGCCAACCAAATTATACTGGAAGGCAACTAAGCATGTTTTACGGTACCTCAGAGGCACTACTCAGTATGGATTATAGTATAAACAGACAAAGGGAGTGAAAATTTGTGGCTTCACAGATGTAGATTGGATAGGGATTCCATTTGACCAAAAGAGTACATTAGGTGGAATTTTCAATGTTGGGTCTGCAACAGTCTCCTAGTACAACAAAAAGAAAATATTTGTGGCACTCAGCTCAACAGAATTAGAATACATGGTTGTAGCTCAAGCAACATGTTAAGTGATTTGGATGAGAAAGATACTTGTGGACTGTTTGGTTAGATGATGGATCCAATTGTGATATATTATGATAATCAGAGTTACATCAAGCTCTCTAAGAATCCAATATTTCATGGTCATTCCAAGCATATAGATATCCAATATCACCATATACGGCACTGTGTGCAATGGAAGATAATGTTGCTACAATACATTCCAATAGAGGAAAAAGATGCTAACATTTCGACAAAGGCCTTGTCAAGAGGGAAGCTCGATTTCCATAAGTGCAGGATAGGGGTAGTTGATAATCCCTTTCTTGCTGAGAGGGAATATTGAAAAATGTAGCAAGAAAGTCTCAATTTGATTTTTCCTTGATCAAATTGAGAAAATTCGAAATTCCACTTTAGTAGACAACTTGGATGCAGTTAAATGATATGACATGGCTCTTGTCACTCAGTTATCTCAGTAAATTCGAGTTACAGGAGTTGGAGTTTAGTTAAACATGTGTGATTGTTAATTTGTAGCAATCAAGGTTAGATATTTCAATTTGTTTTCAATTAAACTATTTCTAACTATCGAAGGAACTAGTTAAAGGTCAGTTGTGCAAGGTGGTAATAAGTAGAAAGGTTGTGTTTGATGAGCAGGGAATCTACTAGCCAAAACATGTACAATTTGAATAGAAGAAAGATATAATGAATACTATTGATGAATCAAATTCTAAGTCATTGAAGATGGATGAAGTTCAAAAGAAGCCTAAGTGGCTTGAAATGATACATGTAGAAAGCAGTATGTTGGATAGAAATTTTGAAAGAAGGATTACTAGATCCCAAAGTTATCTAATAAATTATGCACTTATGGCATAGGTAATGAAGATGGATGAACCACATAATTATGTAGAAGAATCGAGAAATAAGGAATGGAATGAAGCTATGAAAGAAAAATTGAATGCCTTAGTAACAAATGATGCATGGGACTTAGTAAATTTACTAAAGGTAAAATATTTAATTGGCACTACGTGGGTTTATAAAACCAAGTATAAATATGATGGCACAATTGATAAGTATAAGAGTCATTTAGTTGCAAAGTGATATGCACATAATGAAGACATTGATTACATTGAGACTCTCCGTTGGAAAAATTGGATACAATTAGGATGGTTCTTACATTAGTTTCATAGCATAAATGGCCAATCTTTCAGATGGATGTTAAATAAACTTTTCTAAATGGTTATGTGGATGAAGAAATTTATGTGGAGTAGCCCAAGGGCTTTGAAGTGCGAGGAAAAGAAGATTATGTTTATAAGTCAAAGGAGGACTTATACCAAGGGCATGGTATTCTAGAATTGATAAGTATTTTAGGATCATGGCTTAGTTAAAAGTTTATCTGATCCCAATCTCTATATATTTCACTTAGGACTAGGTATTTTGATAGTTATCTTATATGTTCATAGTTTGATCTACATAGAGAACAATGATGAATTATTTTAAAATTTTAAGTCACATATGATTGATGGGTTTGAGATGAAAGATGTTGGTGAGTTGCATTATTTCATGTGTATTGAATTTTGGTAGAAGGAGGATGGTATTTTCACAAGCTAAGTATATTTGGGACATTTTGAAGAGGTTTAGAATGTTGTGGTGCAAGCTAGCAGTAACTCCTTTGGAAGTTGGGTTGAAGTTATATGAACATGATGAATCTAGTTCAATTGATGTTACTTTGTATCGTCAATTTGTTAGAAGTTTGATCTACTTAACTACAACTCAACCAAATATCTATTTTACAGTTAGTATGGTATTAATATTTATGGCAGAACCCAATGAATTGCATTGGAAAGTAGCAAAGAGGATTTCAAGATATTTGCATGGAACAATTGGATATGGTTTGGTATATAGATCTATAGAAGATTTCAATTTGATTGGTTATACTCATTCAGATAGGGCTGGATGCATGGATGACATGAAATCAACTTTAGGGTATTCTTTTAGTATGAGTTCAACAACAATTGCTTGGAGTACTAACAAGCAACCCACAATTTTTCTCTCCACAACAAAAGTAGAGTATAAAGCGGAAACAACAACAACATGTGAAGCAATTTAGTTGAGAATAATTTTAGAGGATCTACATGAGCAATAAGAGTAATCTATTCAGTTGATATGTAATAATCAAAGTGCTATTCAAATCACCAAGAATCTAGTTTTTCATAAGAATACCAAGCATGTAGATATTCAATATCATTTTGTTTGGGATTTAGTTCAACATGGAGAGATCGAGATTGAGTACTATAGAACAGATGAAATGTCGTCAATATATTCACCAAATAACTATATAAGGAAAAGTTATTCATGACCAGTAGTGTGTAACTAGTGTATAACTTATTCATGACCAAGTTAGAGGCGTATACTTAATTGATCAACAAATTCACGGGTGCGTAACATATTCAATGAGCAAAGTCAGAGGTGTATACTTATTCGATCAACAAAGTCACTGGTATATACTTATTCAATGCCCATATTCAAGCGTGACTTCTCTATTCAATCTTAGTGTTTCTTTGAGAAAATATTACTCTATTGCAAAAGCTAAAGTTGGAAGCTTTAAATAAGGAATTTAGATAAGTAGAACGCGTCACCAACATTGAGATACTGATGAAAATTAAGGAAAAATACCTTGGTTGGAGACAAACTTATGATAAAATAATAAATCTTTAATAAACATACAAAAGGTTATGAGTTGGGATCTGATGATGACACTATATCCCAATATTTTATATGAATAAAATATCGACCACAACACGCGCATGGTTCCAATCACGTCACTTTGATCGATAGTCAAACGAAGGTCTTCAATTGGGTTCCAAACACATCACTTTGATCGATGGTCAATTGAGAAGGGATTATGTGGTCCGAGTACAAAAAATCCATCTATCGGTCGTTTTATGTGAAGAACAATGTAAACTTTGAAATGAAAACTGATACAATTACCCGTTTCGTTGAGGTAGCAAAAGAGTCAACTGATTTTGAAAAGTGGTGATGCAGAATACATATATTTTTTTTTTCGGAGTATATTTTTTACACTTTAAATTTTCTTATTTATCAAAGTTAAATATTTGTTTTTAAGTGCATGAAGCGTCAACCTCTTTTTTTCTAGGGCTTGTTTTCTTCAGGGCTTGTTTTTGACACTTTATATTTTCTAATGTATTAATTGTGGATATTTTTTTAAATGTTACACTTTTTTACACTTCAAGTTTTTTTATGTCCAATTATTTTTTAAATGTTGATTACTTAAACAATTTCCTAATTATCTTATTTCATTTTTTTAATGTTGATTACTTAAAAAAACAAATATAAAAAACATTAAAAATTAAAATAAATAAATCAAAATACAATCATTTAAAAAATTAAAAATTAAAACAAAATTATTTAAAAAAAAAAATAATAAACCTTCCATAATTAAAAGAACAAAATTAAAACCGAACAATTTTTTTTCCTTTTAACCATTAAAAAGAAATTTAAAAACATAAGAAAACATTAAAAAAAAATGGCAATAAACCTAAAAAATTCAGTGAAGTTCCACTATCAATGTTAACTCTTTTTTCCCGCTCAATTCGAGATGCCCATTGCCCCTTTTATTCCCATATATGTAAAATTACAATTTTAAACTCTTTTTTCCCGGTCAATTCGAGATGCCCATTTCCCCTTTTATTCCCAGATATGTAAAATTAGAATTTTATATGAATTACAGAAATTTCCGGCTAATTCAAATCAATACAATTTCCCTTTCCATGAATTTTCTATTTTACATGGAAAATTCACATTAACTTTATTGCCATTTTCTTCACTCCGTTGCCCCATTAACTCAAAGCATTTCCCATGTGTCAATTTATCTTTGTGCATTTTTTCTTTTCCCTTTATTTATATATTTCAAGTCAAGTCAACAAATTAGATTTTCCATTACAATTTTCCAACTCAAATCATTTCATTTTTGTTCGCTTACCCATTTATCTTTTTTGCATTTTGTCTTTTCCATATTTACAATTTGCGGTTACATACTCTGTTTACCCTCGAGTCAAGTCAAGTCAATAAATTTATATTTGATTTCTTTAATGGAAAATTCTATTAAATTTCCATTCATATCGGGTAGAATTTTAGGTCTCCATTCTCCTTTTTCCGAGTCAAGATCCTTGCGTGTCCACACGGTTAAATTTCTATCAATATCTGGAACTCTGTTTACCCTCGAGTCAAGACAAGTAGATTAAATTTCCATTGATATCGGGTAGAATTTTAGGTCTCCATTCTCCTTTTTCCGAGTCAAGATCCTGCGTGTCCACACGGTTAATTTTCCGACTCAAATCATTTCAATTTTGTTGCCTTTCCCATCGGTCAATTTATCTTTTTGCGTTTTGTCTTTTCCCTCCATTTACGGTTCCATACTCTGTTTTCCCTCCATTTACGGTTCCATACTCTGTTTACCCTCAAGTCAATTCAAGTCGATAAATTTATTTTTCTTACCCTTTTCTATTCTTTGTTCCACATCTACACCATTAAATTTCTTACCTCTTCTATTCTTTGTTCCACGTCTATTCTTTAATGGAAATTTCTATTAAATTTCCATTGATATCTCCAATATTTCCCGTGTCAAAGTCGAATGGCTTATTTTCCAGTTTCCCACTTTATTTTTTACCAAAATCAAATCAATCAATACATCCATTTCCTTTGCGTGTCTAAACGGTTAAATTTCTATCAATATCTGGAAGATTTTTAGGTCTCCATTCTCCTTTTTCCGAGTTAAGATCCTTTGCGTGTCCACACGGTTAAATTTCTATGAATATCTGGAAGATTTTTCGGTCTCCATTCTCCGTTTTCCGAGTCAATATCAATAGGCCCATTTTTCATTTTTCCAGGTTACAAGATTTGAATGAAGTTCGAATGATTTTCCTTTCCCAAATCAACCGTCCATTTCTCCATTGCTTCTCTGAGCATGTAGAATTGCATTTATGTGCATCACACAAAATTCCAATTCCAATTAACATTTTCCAATTCCAATTGACTACACAGCCATTTTCTCTTTTCTCTGAATTTTCTCATTGCAGGACAGTTTTCACACACAGGCTGCTGTGATTATAAATAAATACATGGTGAATAACAACAACACTCACAACCTTTGGCTTTCAACTCAAATGATTTCACTAACTTTATTTGAATTAGAAAAAGTTCTCATTAAGTTTATTGCCACTTTCTTCACTGCTTTGCCCCACTGAGTCAAGTCATTACAATTGTCCAACTCAAATCATTTCATTTTTGTTGGCTTTCCCATCCCTCAATTTATCTTTTTGCATTTCGTCTTTTCCTCAATAAATTTATTTTTCTCTGATTTGTCTTTTTTACAAAATTTCAATGAAGTTCGCATGATTTTCCCGTACAACAATTTAATTGAACAGAAGCTCATCAACATGATGTGTATGATGGAAATCTTTTTGTTGGCTTTCCCATCCGTCAATTTATCATGTCCCAATTTATCTTTACCCTCAATTTGCGGTTCCATTGGTCAATTTATCTGATTTTTATATGAATTACAGAAAGTTCCATTAACTTTATAGTCACTTTCTTGACTCCGTTGCCCCCACTCAGTCAAGTCAATACAATTTGTTCAGCCATCAACGTTAACTCGTTTTCCGGATCAAGTCGAGACGCCCATTTGCCCCAATATGTAGAATTGGATTTTTATATAAATTACAGAAAGTTCCGGATCAAGTCGAGACGCCCATTTGCCCCAATATGTAGAATTGGATTTTTATATAAATTACAGAAAGTTCCCATTAACTTCATTGCCACTTTCTTCACTCCGTTGCGGTTCCATACGCCGTTTATCCTCAAGTCAAGTTAATTTATCTTTTTGCATTTTGTCTTTTCCCTCAATTTGCGGTTCCATACACTGTTTACCCTCAAGTCAAGTCAATTTGTCGTTTTACATTTTGTCTTTTCCCTCAATTTGCGTTTGAGATTGCATGACAGTTTTCACACACAGGCTGCTGTGCTTATAAATAAATACATGGGGATTCACAACAACACTCACAACCTTTGGCTTTGAAAGAAGTGAAGTTGGGAGAGAGAAATGGATCATAAATCTATTCTTCTGCTCATCACCATGTTTGTGTGCTTTCTTCATTACCATACTCATACTCAAGCTCATACGACGGGGGAACCCTCTTCCCCCATGGCCGATCAGTATGGCCATAAAAGGGACGTGGAGGCGCTTCTGAGCTTCAAAAGGGGCATATCAGATCTATATGGAACGCTCTCCAACTGGACGGCCCGTAACTCACATAACGTCTGCCGCTGGAACGGAATTTCGTGCACACCAAACACGAAACGAGTGGTTTCAATTTCTCTCCCTGCCTGCGGATTGAATGGTACGCTATCCCCCTCTATTGGCAACCTCTCTCAGTTGCGGACTTTAGATCTTTCCTATTCCATCAATGATTTCAGTAGAAGAACTTCCTGGAATTATTTCAGTGGAAGAATTCCACCGTCTATTGGCAACCTCTCTCTGTTGCGGACTTTACATCTTTCCGGGAATGATTTCAGTGGAAGAATTCCACCGTCTATTGGCAACCTCTCTCTGTTGCGGACTTTACATCTTTCCGGGAATGATTTCAGTGGAAGAATTCCACCGTCTATTGGCAACCTCTCTCTGTTGCGGACTTTACATCTTTCCGGGAATGATTTCAGTGGAAGAATTCCACCGTCTATTGGCAACCTCTCTCTGTTGCGGACTTTAGATCTTTCCTGGAATGATTTCAGTGGAAGAATTCCACCGTCTATTGGCAACCTCTCTCTGTTGCGGACTTTAGATCTTACCTACAATCATTTCAGTGGAAGAATCCCACCAGAACTCGGCCGTCTGGTCCAATTGGAATCTCTCGTGTTGGGAGATATAGATCTGAATGGAAGCATCCCAACTTTTCTGGGCAACTGCACTTCACTTACAGAACTGGATATTAGCGGCAACAATTTGAGTGGTCCAATCCCATGGGAATTGGGTCACCTGGTCAGCTTGGAATCTCTCCGGTTCAGCTACAATAATATAAGTGGAAGCATTCCAGCTTGGATTAGCAACTTCACTTCACTCCGAATATTATCAGGTATGGGAAACAAATTGAGTGGTCCAATCCCTTCAGTAATCGGTTTGATGAAAAGCATATCACTTATTGATTTATCCCACAACTCACTAAGTGGCAACATCCCTCCAACGCTATTCAATTGTTCTCCGCTATCTGAATTGTACCTAAACAATAATGACCTTATAGGCACCATTCCGAGTATTCCCGACGCCAATATGTCATTGGGATTACTTTCTTTATCAAACAACCATTTAATTGGACCTCTTCCACCTAGCATAGGCAAACTAAATGCTTTACAATATTTAGACCTATATAATAATAATTTTTCTGGCATTATACCTAATAGTTTTAGGGGTTCAGTTTCCCTTGAATATTTAGATTTGTCAAAGAATAATTTTCAAGGATCAATTTTTATTGGCAATTGTACTTCTTTATCATATTTTTCTGCTCATACTAATAATTTCTCTGGGACTCTTCCAATATCTTTGGCTAATTGTACTAAGCTTAAGTTATTGGATTTGAGGAGAAATAAATTGATAGGGAAACTTCCTTACTACTTCACCTTTTATGTTGGCTTGAAATTTTTAAACTTTGGGTACAATAATTTCCATGGTGACATTCCTGAATGGGTAACAAATTTCACCCAATTGTCTATCCTAGATTTATCCAATAATAAATTCACTGGAAAAATGCCATTACATTTTGAAAGACTTGCAGGGTTTGTAAACTATAATTCATTCTATGATACTCCTACAAATGAAGAAATGCCAGTTGACATCAAAGGAACTGAATATACTCTATCATACCTGTTACATGAAAACACAATACTTGATTTGTCCAACAATAATCTTATAGGACAAATACCTGCAAGCATAGGAACTTTGAGTGGCTTGCGATTGCTAAATTTATCTGGAAACCAGTTGGAAGGGCCAATCCCAGAATCTCTCAGTAACATATCTACTTTGGAGGAGTTAGACTTGTGCAAGAATAATCTGAGTGGGCAGATTCCTGAAGAGCTCTCTAAACTACACAGTTTGGCTGTTCTCGATGTTTCATCTAATAACCTTTGTGGGCCAATCCCTAGAGGAACACAATTTTCCACATTCAGTGCAACATCATTTCAAAAGAATAAATGCTTATATGGGTGTCCTTTAGATTCATGTAATGGAAAGAAAAATCCAGGGAGAGAAGATCACAATAATAGTAGCAGTACCCATATTAAAGTGGGATGGTTGGACCATCTAGATGACAAGATGTCATTAATGGCATTGGGAATTGGATTTGGAATAGGAATTTGGGGAGTAGTTGGTGTGTTCATCTTTTGCAAGAGAGCCAAACTATGGGTGTTGGGTCTACCTCCTAACACACCACGGCTCTTCTATGGATTGTATCGATTCCCCAAATAGAGATCCAAATAGAGATCCAAACAATAGTTGTTGGCTCTATTATGTAGTGAATTAAATTGCCATGTAAATACTAAATAATACTTATGATGTATTATCTTCTCACATATAATTTTTTTGCATTTTTAGAGTAGCCTTAATTTTATTTATATCTCTTATTCATTTTTTATCACAATTAATTAATTTCCATTCAAATAAGATATATATATGAAAAATATTATTTTAAAAGTTTCGATGGATTTATTCATTTACATATTATTTGTTTATATGTTAGTTTTATATATTTATTTGATAAAGTGAATTAATACCTTGAATTTTAATAAATGATATAAAATTTACTATTCTTAAATTTAAATTAAAAGACATTTTTCATTTTACTATATTTTCATTTTTATTTTTAGTTTTAAAAATTGTTTCCATTTTCAGGTTAGTTTTATATATTTATCTGAAAAGTGAGTTAATATTTCCTTAAATTTTAATAAATGATATAAAATTTATTATTTTTATATTTAAATTTAAAAAAATCACTTATATGCCCTTATATGCCCATAGAGTCTTGATAGGCTGTGATCTGGTACTTTGTTAAGACACTCTTTAATATAAAAGTGATATATTAAACATGATAAAAATATAATCTTAGCAAACTTACAAAATTTATATAT
>APFE031302179.1:0-23844 GCA_000404065.3 Pinus taeda
GGGGACTATAAGGATGCAAAATTAGGGTTTGAAGGGGGTCAAAAAGGGTATTTTGGAAACAAAAAATTCCTCAATTTCTAATTCCAAAAAGACCATCAAGTAGACCACTCAACGTCTATGGATTCAACATGAATGAGCTCCTTATTGCTGCCAGGAGAGCAACTAGGATGGGGGGGGGGGGGGGTTCTTCTTAATGCTCTTAAGTCTTCTGTTCATGGATATCATGTGCATTTGCATCTGGTTCAGGGTTAGGAGTATCTCTTCCTTAATCTCAATTCTATCGACAATAACTCTACAAAGAAGAAATTTTAGGTGCCAATAAATTTGATTATGTCCATATACTAGTTGTAGCAGCCTCTAATGTTCCCTACATCTAGAACCCAATTTTCCACCTTTGCTAGGAATTCATCCATGAGAGCATGCATTTCATTTGCTATTTTTTATTCTTCCTAAGTGATTTCCTCTTGAACAAGATGAGGGGTGAGGTACTTCTATTGATTTGTTGAACTCTTGGTCTGAATCTATGCTTTGGAGCAACTTTGTTCCTAGTAATACTAATACCTTGTTATGCTTGAGCTCACTGATGGGGCATGTTCCTTTTTGGTTGAGAGAGTGGGTCAAAGATTATAGAAAACCACTTGAAGTTGTTGGTGATAGGTGTCATTCTCCGTAATGAGTATATAAGTATGGCCTGGGTTAGGACTTTGGCTACTGATGAATTGACAAAGTCTCTATTGAAACTGATAGGCTTTGCTTCTTGGAAACCTTAGAGAACCCAAACTAGGGATACCTTCCACGAATGTGAGGTGTTGATGGATAGAGCTAGGGAGGAAGAAGAGAATTAAGGGAAGAATTGAGATAAACTTTGGTACCCCTTCAAGAAAGCCAAATTACCAATTAATGATCTTTCCAAGCTCCTAAACAACAATCCAAGCTATAACATATGTTAAGTCATCCTAACATTGATTTGTATTGGATATGTCTTATTAGGGAGGTTGAAGAGCCTGCATAAATATTTCCCCTTCAAGTTGTTCGTACTCCATTGAATCTAACTAGAAAAACTTACACAAATGAATGCGACTTAGCAAGTTGTCTGGGTAAGTCAAGGGAAATAGCTATAATGAGATGATTGTATCCCAATTTTTTTTTGAACAGGGCATCAAGTTACCCAAAGCCTTTATAGAATATGCAATAAAGAAAATGGTGTTTCTCTTTTTGGCACTTTGAGACGAGGAGAAACCAAGAAACTAGATGATTCAATGAGGTCATCCCTAAGGAGATGTCCAATGGCTAAGAAAAACACCATATAGAAAAATAAGTTCTTGGATTAATAATGGTAGAATTAATTCACATGCCCACCCATAGTTTCTTGTTATGGATATCCCTAGTGTGATATCGTGAAGTGACAAGTTTTCCTTGTGGCCTAATATTCCTACCCTTCAATAACTTCGAGATGATCATACCTTCAAATAAATGCATTAACATCCCTTTCACTCCCAATTTATTTTCTTATTGCGCTAGGTGTTGCAACATAGCATCATTCACTTAGCTCTATATGGAGAGTAATGATGTCTTAAAGGGGCATGCAACCACATCCCTTTGGCTCATGAGTTGGCGGGATGGAAACAACAATCTCCCCACCTCTCATGTCCTTTCCACCCCATTTGGGGAATAAGCTTTGGGATAGTTACTATAAATTTAGATTGGAGATTCAAATTTTGGTCAGCATTGGTGAAGGTAGAAGCCGGGTGAGTAGATCTAGTGAAGGTAGAAGCATCAAGTAAACATGCTGAAGGTAGAAGCTACAAGCAGACCTAGTGAAGGCAAAAGCAGTAAGTTGAATTGGTGAAGGTAATCTGAATGTTATCATCTTTGAAGAATTTATCTGACTAAAGAAGAGTTGTAATCGAGGGTTTTTTGTTTCTAAAAAAAGGATTGGTGTCTCTTGCTAAGTTGGTTCTTAGTATTTGAGATTATTGTCTCTAGTAGGTTAGTGCCTATGTCTATTTGCAATTGTGGGGATTTCTGTCTCCAGTAGGTTGGTACCTATAAATATTTGTAGTAGTGGGGATTCGTGTTTACAAAGATCTATAATAGTAGGTTGGTGCCTATAAATATTTGTAACAGTAAGTTGGTTCCTACAAAGAATTATAAAAATATTTTTTGTGGTTTTCTCTTGAAATAGTTTCCACGTAAATATTGTGTTCCATGTTCTATAGCAAATAGATCTCTCATGTGATTGTTTTCTTATGGTCCATGAACTTTAAATAAGTAAAAATTATCTTATGCTAATTCAATGACACTCCCCACACCCCAACCCAAACATTAGTATAAGTGTGTGCTCGACACTTCTCTCAATGTTGGTCATTTTCATTTGATAGAAAAAGTGATCAACAATCATCTATATTTTCCAACAATCCCTCGCTCCTCTAATTATTAACTGAGTTGGGTGCAATAGGATGGCCCTCATCTAATCATTAATGAATGTTGTGCAGTCACCTTTGTCATATGGCCTTTCAGAGGCACTATTGAATGCAACGTCTCTCTACTTGACTATTATTATTTACTCTTAGTTATACCATATCGAAAACAACGAAATTTTTTATGTGATTTCTTCCATAATACCTATTACCTCTTTAAATATATGAGAAGACCTATGAAGTCACCTCTATTGTAATACTTCTTCCTTGAAATGTTTAAACCCAACACATGAACTTGCACAAATGCTTCTCATTTCCATTCTAGATAGTTCTAGTATTGTACTCCAACATAGCCCTAAACAAACACATTTTATTTCTAAATTTCCTCTACCACCATTAATTCACATCACTGTTAACACTTTAGCAAAGCTACTCTTCATTATGCAATAACATAAGAGGCATTATTCTTGAAGTATTATTGATTTTTACCATATAGACATACCTACACATTTATGCATGGATTCTCTTTCAATCATATAGGAAAATGTTAACAAGTGTCTCCATGGTGAGATATGGCAAAAGGAAACATGGTTCTAGGAACCCATAAGCCAATATCACTCACTACTAGCTGTTTGAATAAAAAGGGATTATTATTATTATTTAACAACAATATGGCTTGGGCTAATTATTTCACACTAGCATTGTATGATCACTTTAAATTAACCCTTTGGGAAACATGTATAAGTTGTTATGTAGTGAGTCATAAAATCAAAGCATGAGATAATACGAATAACTATTGACATCCTTGTGATTTAATAACCCAAAAGGAATAAATCTATAGTAATAATGACAAGTTTTATTGTTTCTGTGTAACTCTAGGGGAAAAAATGTTCTTCAATCGTGTAGCAATCACTTTAGAAATAACTTTACATATACAATTACATAACAATATGGATCAAAAGTCATCCAAATCCTGATGATTATCCACTTTTCGAGTACGGGAAATGAAGGTAGAATTGCAAGGTGGAAGTATTCTTCCCTCACTCCTATATTCTTCAACCACTCTTAGCAAATGTTGCCCAAGAATATGATATAGGCATAAACAAATTCAATTGACTAGCCATCTGGATCCATAATCTTGTCCTTTTGGAAAGAATGTAGGACCATTTTTAGCTCCTCCTCTGACACCTCCTACATAACTAACTTATTATCCCCCTCCTCAACAAATCTTGGGAAAGATTATGCCACTCAGATAATTTATGCGATGGAAGCCCCCTATACCACTTTAAAGAGGGACGTAAGAGATGCCAAATATTTAAAGCTTTATAGCTCTCTCCCATCCATATCCTCTAGGTTATATATGGTGTTGCAAAATTTGTAGCCCTTCACAAAAGCTTGAAATAATTGTCTTTTAATCCCCATTCTCCAACCAAATCACCTTGCTTTTAATTCCTAAAGATGCTTCATTTGCTTCCGCTATGGATTTCCTTTTTCCCTCCAATAAAATCACTACCTACCTTGGCCGAACATTGAGGGCTACAAAATCTTGAAATAATTGTCCTTTCATCCCGATTCTCCAATCAAATCATGTTTCTTTTAAGTCTCCAAGCTGCTTCTTTGCTTCCAATATGGAATTACGTTTTCCCTGCAATCATATCACTACCTCCCTTGACCCAACATCGGTAAAAACTTCACCTCGAACATTGGAAAAAATATGAAGCTTCTTCTCCACTTCTTTAAGCTCTTGTTCCTACAATTGTCTTTTCTTAAAAGCTCATTCCTTTTTCATGAATTTTATATGTTTGAGGTTGGCCTCTAAATAGATTGCAACAGTGCCCCCCCTCCTGTGCATCGTAACCTTTCCAAATTTATTTTACCAGAGATATGAAAGCCTCATATTTTAACTAGAAATAATTCTTTTGAAAGGACTGGCAAGATTTTCTTCTAACCCTTTTGTTTCTAAGAATATTAGAAGTGATCTAACTCCTCTCCATTTTTAATTGATTGTCTAACTAGGTTGAAAATCTCAATTAAACCTTAAGAAATCACAAATTGGTCCAATGTTTTGGCAATTCACTCTGCTCCAACTTGATGATTCCTCCAAGTTGCTTTGAGCTTAACCAAATCCATGTCCACTAGCTTAGTGAGTAAACTATTATGGTGGAAGTACTTGACTAGAGTGTCTAGTCTGGCCCTCAAACCCTAAATCTTTGAAGCCCCTAGAGAGAAATTTAGATCCCTGTCTTTTGTTAGCCTATTTGATCTCACAAAGGACTTTGAGAAAAATCTATCCCAAATTGCTAACCAGTTTAATTACAGACCATACAAAATAATAAGTGTCAATGGAATTATGATGTCTTAAGAATATACATCTATTCCAAGGCCAAATTCAACACTCTAGGAGTTTGTAACTTTGATGGATCTGGAGTGCCACCCAATAACAAGTCCTCCTGAGCATCCTCTAGTATCAAGGCCTATAAAAATTGATCCACTAAGTGTACTTTCCAACATATTTGAAATAGTGACACCACCTCCCAAAGTTTCTTGTAACATAATTAAATCTGGTCTATTCAAATCAACTAGTCCAGAAAAGGCAAATTTTTTAGAGGGACATGCTAAACCCCTATAATTGGTAGAGAATATTTTCATTGGGTAACACCCTCGAGGGAAGTCATTGCTCTAAGTGCCCCATGGATGGATTTTTATCTTCCTACTGCAAGGCCTTATTGTGCTTTTTATTTATCTTTTGTCAGATGAGATTTCCTCCCTCTATCTCTTCCCCCATGTCATGAAAGGGAGAGTTTTCCTAACCCTCATACAATACCTTATGAGAGAGGAAAACAATATGAGAATAAAGATTATACATAATTTCCTCCTCCTAGGATTGTTTCAAAAGGTTTTTATAAGTCAATTCCATCAAGGAAGAGTAAATATAATTGACTCTAGATAATGGGCATGCGGCAACAAAAGGAGGAGGGAGGGAAGCTATAGAGCTTGCGATAAGGGATGATATTTTGGAAAATGTCAAACCCCCAATAACCATTTCAATAGAGCAAGAGCTTACAACTAAAAAACCAGGAAAAGAAGAAATGTTAGAAACTAAAATCATGTGAATACATTTTTGTTGATGAAAAAATCATTTACCGCGACTTGAATCTCCTTCTCATGTGGTACTATGATCTCATTTAATGCATTAAGGTTTTGAGAAACTATTGCTTACACATCCTTCTCTTGCATTTCTTCCACCTGCTTTGCTTCGTGTAGGTCTAGATTATTTGATACCAAACACTTGAATTTGTTTGACCTATGTTATGTATCTAGATCAAACTAACACAAGAACATAAGAAAATATAGGTCAATGACTTGATAATAATCCACTTCAAGGGGGCAACCTCCTTTTACATTACACAAATGAACAATTCTTGGATGATTCAAATAACAAGACCTCCTTGGTGTATATAGGAGTATAAAGGGTCAAAATATAATTAGGGCCTACATAACAATACTAATGTAAGGGAACAAAAATAATAATAATGGGCTTCTATGGGGCACAAAAATAACAATATGGGGACTAAACTAGTATTATTGGGACCTAACATGCCCTATCCTTCAAAAAAGTGTTGTCCTCAATGCTTGAATAGCTCTTGATGCTTTTGTATAAAATATTCATCCTCCCATGTGGAACCTTCAACAGGTAAGTTCTTCCACTTAATGAGATACTCTGAAATTGATTGATTCCATAACTGCCATTATATTATTTCTGTGATTGCTTCAGGATCCAATATGATTTTTCCTTCCTTGTCAAGTTTCTGGAAATATAGTTTGAACAGGGAGCTTGTCACCTATAACCTTCTTTAAACATGAAACATGGAAAACTTGGTGTACTTGCGAAGATGCAAATAACCCCAATTTGTATGACATTGTATCAATCTTTTGAAACACCTTGTAAGGGCCATATTACTTGGGTGATAATTTATTATCCTTCTTAGCTTTCTTGAGGAACAATTGTTTATATGGATGTAACCATAAAAATACCTAATCTCCCACATCAAAACTTCTTTCACTGTGATGTTGGTCGGCCTGCTGTTTGATTCAATTCTATACTAGAGTCAAGTTATCCTTTAAGATTTGGAGAACTTCTTGCTTATGCTTGATGTGATATTTGACTGGTTGAACCTTAGAATTGTCTCTTAAATGTAATGTGACGGAAAATGGATGATATCCATAAAATGCTATAAATGGGGTCACTTTTGTTGTGGTATGGAAGGAAGTTTTATACCGTAATTCTTCCAGAGGTAACCACTTGACCCATTGTGTTTGTTTATTAGATATAAATCAACGAATATATCCTTCCAAACATTTGTTCACTATCTTAGTTTTCCTGTCATATTGAGGATAACATGATGAGATATGAGCTTGTAACCACCCCACCCCAAACTTACTCACGTTAACCTGCTCGCTAGGGTAAACATCAAGATGAGAGTTACTATGCGAGACTTGCTTGCCAAGATGCACTTATGGAGAATTGGGTCCATATGCCCAGAACTGATTGCAACCACCCAGTGATACATGATCACACTGTTATCAGGCCAACTTGACCGAATACTATTTCTTTTCAATTTCATCTCCTTAAATTTAGCAAAACTTTTTATTTTTGGCATTTTTCTCGAGTTCTAAACTTCCGAGGCCGTTTTGAGGGCCTAAACGAAATTTTTAGGGAAAATAGAGAGACCAAAAAAGTGCAAGGCCAATTTATTTATTTATATTTGGCCTCCTCATGGAGATGTTCAAAATGAGGTATTATGATAGTCAAACGGATATAATATGCCAAAGTTATGACCCTTGGAAGTTGGAGGTCCGAATTACTCATTTATGCAAACACATTGTGTACATAGTACCTATAGGTTATAAATACCTATTTGTTCATTAATTCTATAAGATCACTAGAGAACCATAATTGACACAATATCAAATCTAAATATTCAATCTCAACTCAGAACTTGACCTAGACTGACGAGAACATACTAGGCATTTCATCAAACACATTGTGAGCATGTAATCTACAGGTCATAAATGCATTTGAACATAGGGGTTTGATAGTTATCCGAGAATCATCAAGAAGGTCTAATGCCCTCTCACAATGGCTACAATAACATCGATTAGGTCATGCATTCAATAACCATTCATTTACTAATCAAAACATGTTAAGAGCTATAACTAGAATCTGTCATGAAACCATGCTTATAACCAACATATAGTTAGAATCATAACAATGATAGAACAACCACCAAATCCACATAATAACAACTATAAATAATCATGAGATACAAGAGGAAAAGTTCTCATATTTACATATGCAAATCCAACCAAATTAGGAACTTCCACGTACCACTCGACCATATATTGGGATGAGCCAAATCTCTTTTGCAACCAATCACCCCCATGCCATATTCCAAGCATGAATGTGGGATACCATGGAGTAGACCAACCAAAACAAACAAGGGCTTCTAGATACCAAACCACCTCAACCCTCAACCAACAATTCAACCTCACGATTAGACATCACTAACCATCACTAGGTCTATCTCTACCCAAGTTGTCTACGGTTCCAGGGCATTTGGTCCAACCCAACTCATGAATAGTAATTCAACCGACAGATGTCACAGGGCTCTAGAGCGTTTGTTTAACCAAGGCCATAATACTAGTAACTCAACCCACTGAGGGCTCCAAAGCATTTTTCCAACCAAGGCTCCTAGGACTAATAAATCAACCCAAGTTGTTCCAAGGATTACATATCATTTGTCCAACCAACGCTCCAGGAACTAGTAACTTAACCGGCAACCATAAGGAACATGAGAACCAATCAGAAAACAAATGGGAAAACCTACAACACCATGGCTATCCAGGAAATGGAAAGGCTATGCAAAACCAGTATCAATCTAGGTAATCCTCAATGTCAGTGACAGATCATAACCAATTAACTATATGCATATACTATGCATGCCAAAGCTAGCAAGGAAATCATACATGTGACTCGGTACTTGCAAAGAAAATCCGTTGTCGCTGCTGATCCTGCTGTCCCCTTACACTTTCTTGCTTTTCCTTTGCCTTCTTTCTCCAAATCCAGAGTATGCCATAATGCTCCAAGAAAATCTAAGTGTGCAAGAGTGTGTGAGAGAGAGAGAATAAAAGAGATATCCAAGCTAAAACTGACAGAAAAGGTTGTGTACTGATCCTCATAATCCTTTTTATCATTTTTTTTAAAACAAGGTCGATTACTTTTGTATTTTTAAAAAAGAAAGGAGCTAAGTCCTATTACATTCTGGGAACATCTGGTCTTCAGTACAGGTACAAAATGGGAGTGTAGTCCCTACCTTTGCCTTGAGACCTTGATTCTGAAATTCTAAAAATTTATGAAAACATATTGTCTAACAAACTGCCCAAGCAACAAACAATATTTACAAAGCATAGATATATGATTGCATGATGTTCACCAAAATTGGTTCACTGATTCTTCTGGCTGCTGTCCTTTTTTCTTGCTGTATCTTAAAGAAGTATCCCCTTGCTGGCTTTGATTCAGTGAGTTGATGTAATCCACGATGTCCTCCAAGTGTTTGCAATTATCGTTCAACTCTTCAATTTCTGCTTTTTTCTTATCTATTTCACTTTGCTTATGAACATTTATGATCTTCATCTCAGATCACAGATCTTTAAGAGTTTGGATGAAGCGACCTATCATAAATCTATTTGCCCGACACATCGGGCAACTCTCATTTTTTTCAACTTTTTCAAGAGGATTACAAGACATATTTTCTTTCTAGTTTGGTCTTTCAGCAAGATTGTTTTTGCCTGGAGTAGCTCCCGTGTGCTTGATTTGATGACTTCTTATATTTCTGCTTCTTTTCCCTTTTGACTAATCTCTTTGCGCTATCTGCTTAAACTTTTTTGTTGATCTTGTAAATCTGCTTATGATGCAACTCCCACTTGCTGTTACCATGTTGATTGATGATCTGCTTATAAGAAATTTGATGAGGGAAACTAGTGGACTTAGGAGCTAAGGGCTGAGTATTGATTTTGGAGGTGTTGCGAGAGTGAATGGAATTGAAAGAAGTCAGTAACTGGCTCAGATGGTGTCTGTGGAGCTGGTTAACAAGAAAAAAAAAACGCTAAAAGAATTAGCAGTCCTAGTGCTATGAGGAAGATAAAACTTAAAATCACAACAGAGGTATAGAACAATACTTTTGCCTTGAGAAATCAGATGGGAGAGGATTTTTCTCTCTGTATCTGTGAGCAAGATTTTGAGACTGTGGAAGAGATTAAAGAAGGTCGTAATGTGGCTCAGGATGAGTCTACGAAGCCAGCTATCGTGCAACAAATACACACTAACACTTTTATCAGTCCTTAAATAAAAAATAAGAGAATGTTGTAAGCAACAACTGAGAAATATGGTGATGCTGGCCTTGATTATGAGTCTATCTATTATAGTTTTTTCCGAGCTTGCAGTCAGCTCTTATGGCTCATAAGAGCTGACAACACAACATTGTATGAATCATATTCAATATACAGTTAATGCAACAGTTCTATGAAGCGTATCCCAAACAACACACTAATTACAGAAGGGCGGAGAGACTTTATAATTGATTAGAGAATTGTTAAGCGAAGTATAAGTAAGGATCTTGCGTTGATCAGAGCTTTGTGGGTGAAAGGATTACACAGATTTTGTGATAAAGTACATTTAGTGAGAGCTACAGGGCTCTGCAAAAACGTGTTGTGGCACTATCTGTAAGGTGTGTTCATGCCTTGATTTTCTGGTTGTTCTGATAGGTATCTTGTTTGGTGCCTTCAAACGATCGTTCCACCATGCAGAGCAAACCTTTCAGTTGCTCTTCATGACTACAGTGGCAAAAATGAGGCAACACTGGCTCCTAATGGAAGGCCCCCTTTTTGAGACATCCATGATGCATAGATAGCCTTAGGGCTCAAAGATTTACTCTGAATTTCAGTTTATAGTGTTTTGTGCTTAGGTGTATATATAATTATATGTTAATAAAGCAAGAAGAGAACATTTTATGCTTAGGTGTATTTATCTTAATAAAGTAAGAAGAGAACATCAGCTGAGACATCCCATGGTGGTAGTAAAGAGATTTTCCTTTCGGTTCATAGGGCCCATGGTGGTAGTCAAGAGATTTTCCTTGCGGTTCATAGGGTTTCCTGATGGCTTGATGCATCTTCTCCTCCACAAGCTATGTGGGTGTTGCTAAATTAATATTTTCTTACAATTTTCTGGGTATCCATCGGAACATAAGAGCAGATCATACATGTTTGGATCCATGGTTATATATTTGGTTCTCTTTCATGCACGGTATATGATTTTTTTTTTTTTTTGTAACATGCTATTCAGTATTTGGGTTTTTTTTACTAACTATATGATTTTTCAAGAAGTATGATCAATTTCATGAAGATGTCCACTGGTATGTCTTAATTGTTTTTTTCTAGTAAACCTGATTAGTTTCATTGTACTTTCATGACAAATGAAATGGTTGATTAAATCATATAGATTATAAATATGTTAGGATGAGCCATATGATTCTAAATTCTTCACACTGAATTCCTGTGCAAAATTCTTGTACAATATTAGGGGCAAATAGCTATATCAAAATCAAGATTCAAGACAGACATTCTTCTTCATCATTTGATACTATCAATTCCCAAAGAATATAGTTGATGCATTATAACACTGCTTAGGACTTTTTCCTTAAATCCATGGTTTCTGTTGTTTCATTGACTCAAGGCATGTTCTTTCATTTATGTTCTTATTGGAACTTGCAATCTACAACTTGACTTATTCTATGATATTACTTTCATAAAATGGATGATATAACTCAGTGGTGAAGCGACCTGGCTGCCAGGGGCAGATCATGGATTTGATTCTTATTTTGTTCACTTTTTCAAAAGCCTCCCCTAGGCTATAGATATCAAAAGGCTCAACTTCGTAGTGCTTAATATCTGGTGTTCCATGTCAAATATTTTTCCTTGTGGCTTTTTTATCTCTTTTCCCACCTGAAGCGCCATCTTTATCATTGGGAACCTTGGCAACAGTAACAGAGTAACAGAATGCTCACTCAAACAGGTCTTACAGGTTTTACAATGTTGTCGTTGGTCCACATGAACCCGTAGCTATAGGGTTTAAATCTTTTGTAGAATTTGCAAGAAAGACCTTATTTCCTGAGCATAATTTGGATTTAGCTCCATCCAAAAGGTTCCATGTATTGGCGTTTACATGGCTGCATATATTGGTTTTATTTACGGAAATTTAGTTTCTATTAAATTAGCATGAGTAATGATATGAAGAACTCTTTGATTGTCATACCGGGCGACCCGGCTTAGAAAAAGGAAAACCCATTTTCAAAGTGCATACATGAAAGTTCCATTTAATTTGTTCATTTATCAGCTGTATTCTCTTTTTAAGACAATACCCTCTGAAATAATGTCTTCTGAAAATAGATTTGATTAAATATACATTTAATTCAAAAGTGAAGTTTCCACCACAAAAAACAAGACAATCAACATTTTGGAGAAAGGCAAACTAAATTAGAAAACTAAACAGCCCATTAAGTACACCTGTTTTACTTAGGACTCTTTTTCTCAAGTTTATCATTGGATCAATCAGTTTTCCACTTACATAGAAGCTTAACAAAATATTACTTAAAATATGCATGCTTTGATCAAGATATTGTGAAAGCATTTTAATTTCGATTTCCACTTACATAGAAGCTTAACAATATATTACTTAAAATATGCTTTGATGAAAATACTGTGAAAGTATTTTAGTTTCGATTATAACAATAACAATATATCATTATAGAAAGACACCTCAAATGAATTTACACAGCAAAATTTTTCTCGAGGGGGTTTGACATTGTATGACTGGGTATAGCAGATGCCTATACAAAATCAGAATATCTTAAAACACCTATGTACAACAGATAAAAGATTTCTGTGTAAGTCAAGTACCTTATTGTGAAGTAAAATTGCGCTCAGTAATCTAATCTAGGCTTGACACGAAGATTTAATCCATCTTCAGTCATATGGAGGGTCAGTGAGGGGCGATATTTCATTTCCTTACCTTCAATAGCTTCAAATTTGAAGAAACGTACAAGCACAACAGCAAAAATCTTCATTTGCATGTATGCAATGTCCTTCCGAAAGCAAATGCGAGGCCCAGCCTGTAAGTCAAACAAGAGACCTTATCTATTTAAAGAAATTATCATAGGTGCTTTTTCAAAAGATTAAGCATCAGGGTGAGGGCACTTACCTTAAATGCAACGAATCTGAATGGTGATAGGGACTTAGAAACTCCATTCTCATTCCATATCTCAGGCCTAAACTCCTTTGCATCACTACCCCAGAGGTATGTCATTCTTCCCATTGAGTAAGGGACAAACCAATACTAACTAATGACTGTCAATTATCACAACAACACTGGTTTAGAGGTTTCCTTGGAGTGTATAGCATAAAACCCATTTTCCAGCGCCTCCTTCAGAAGAATCAATCACAGCTCAAATAATAGAGAAAATCAATTGACACAACTGACTATAGAGGAAAACTTTTTTAAGGTGTTGAACCACACTTCGTAAGATTAGTACTTGGCAAACATGGCTTTTACTGGTATCAGAATTGACCAAAGCTCTGGTTAGAAACTCATTGGTAGTAGAACCCACTTCCTTAACTCTCCACAACATATTCTCTGATTGCCCTTCTTTGTACCAGAAAGCCAGAGGACCATCCACGAACCAGCCGGGTAGTATAAGGTTGACTAATACTTCTGTGAACCTTGGTACTATTGAGGTGGCAATGTTGTATTAAAAAACGTATCTGATCCGTAGTCCCTTCTTTGAGCCATGTGATTATCCAAGGCATCTGAAGTCATGAATCTAATGCCTCTGCTTTCATTATTTTCGGACATGGAAGATTTAATCAACAACTTTGCCCAGTAACCATTTACTGAATTCCAGAAAGTGACTTCCTTACACAAAACTTCTAAACCTAATCTTTTAGATTTGAATGAATTTCAGCACATTTTACACACATTGGAAAAGATATTCATCCATATGCATTCTTAAAATCTCAAATCTGTTTTACAATTTTTACAGAGAAGATATGTACCAATTTCTTAGTTTACCCAAACCAGGTCCTGAAGAATACCATATTACCATCTCCCAAAAGATTTTATACCCAAAGTTCCTGCTACTGCGCTGCCTCATAGAATGCACACTGTCTCCAAAGCATAAGAGTCTTGGTTCTCTTTGACAATGAAATCTATCCAAATATTTAATGAAAGACTTCCATACCCAAACTAATAACAATAGCTTCCATTTTCACAGCCTCAGAAAGACAGCAGAGAGGTTGTTTTAATGCCTAGTGAATGTGGTATTGCCCTCAACAGTGATAAAGGCTCCCACAATATCAAACATTGCTCAATTAGTAAACAAAAAGAATGGAAAAATCACTGAAACAGTAAACAACTTTTCTGGCACTTCACTCATCATCATCCCTCATCAGGGATGAAAAGAAAGCATAAATGATTTATTGAGATTGAGAAACAATGATTGATACCATTGACAAATTTTAGTTCTGCAGTCTTGCAATCTCTTTGGTACTGTTTTATTTATGCACTGTTGCAATCTCTCTAGTACTGTTTTATTTATGCATTGTTGCAATCCATCTGGTACAGTTTCATTTCTTTCACGTTAAGATTTAGTTGTTAACTCTCTTGTACGGTTTCATTTATTTATTTTTAAGATTTTGTATTGGTACAGTTTCATTTTTGGTTTTGTTAGGCTCATATTTTGTTTCACTGGAAACATTTTGTCTCATGTTAATAGTTTGGGAACATATTTTGTTTTATGTCAGTATTTTGGAATATTAAAACGAAATAATAATTATAATTGACTCAATATAATTTATCATGCTTTTTTCCTCCTAAAAAAAAAAAAAAAAAAAAAAAAAAAAAAAAAAAAAAAAAAAAAAAAAAAAATATAATAATTAATAAAATAATAATAATAATAATATATAAATAAGATTTTTTTATATTTAGTTTTTAATTTAAGGATTTAATATATAATTCAAAACCTGAATTCCTTGCATTTTCATGAGGGATTCTCCTTACACAGATATTTGGGATTCTCCTTATTCAGAGAATTCAACCGCTACTTTTGAGATGACAGTTTTATCAAAGAGAATGCTTTTGGTGTTCACAAAAAGCATTTCATTTCTTTTTCAACGGATGTTTTTAGCTGGAAAAATTTAAATAATTTAGGGAAAGCTAGTAACAGATCCTACAGTGTGGAATCTTGATGCAGAGTAGGCCACCGAAGGGTAAGGTTTTTGATTTTATATTTGAAGGGATGTTAAAAATAGTAAACGAAATATGACTTTGGGTCGATTCGAATGGTTATTTGTGATGAGTCATATTATGATTTACATCTTCAAGAAATACTTCGTATCATTTTTCAAGAAATACTCTGTATCCTTTTTCCAATTATTTTGGCTGTGGCATCACATGGGCCGTGTTGTGGTTACTCTCCGATGCCTTGTCATTGCGTTTCAGTGGTTGTTCTCTCTGATCTCGATGTGATTAATTGGTTGAAAAGGCAAAGACCAGCTGTGGGCAGCTTCTTGGCTATTCACAAGTTCATCTGATCTTAGTACTTTTATATCAATACAAATATGAGGTCTCCGTTTGCTTTTAAAAATAAGAAATTGTTATGGTGCAACCAATGACTATATGGTATCGTTTGTTGCTTGCAGTCCTGCCTACTGTGCTAGACATCACGAACACTCCAGATGATTCTCAAGTTATTTTAAAGGTACGCTATCTCATAAAAAATATTGTCCAGTGCTTATGACAGTAGGTGGTAACATAAGTCTTGTCATAGATGTTCGATCCATCTTTAAGAATTATGATGAATATAATCCAATCTTGCAGCATCCAGACCTATGGATAGTTGTGTTTGGTTCGACAGTAGATTTTAATATATGTTTTTTTAATGGAAACAGGGAATTTCCACAGACTGTATTCTTAATTTATGTCGATTATTAGCTATGAATGTGGGGATATGCCATCTGACCAACTATTCTTTATCCCATGAGGTAAGAAAATTAGTAGTTCAGAAGCTCATTAAATAACGGGGTTGTTTGACACGCTGGTGGATTGCAATTGACTGGTTCTGTTCAAGATATCAAATTCTAAAATATTCCCAAAATTTATTATCAAATTAATTTCGATTCCATAACCCTAACATGTAATTGTGTTTTTTCATGTAAATTCCCATCAAATTACTTCAATCCTATGAACTTAAATATGTTTTTTCATATTATGGTGATTGGAAATCGCAGGAAGAAGAAGATTGCTGTGAGGAAGCAGCAACGGAGGAGGTCGGAGGGTGGAAAGAAAGCTCCTACCGACCATTCCTTTCAATTTTTATGTTCAGTAGGTCACATAACATAGAAAACCTTCAAAGAAATCGAATGTACTGTCGCTTCAAACACAAGAAATTCTGAAATAGTGTTTATTGGGAGTATATCACTATGAAATAATGTTTATTGGGAATATATCTGCATCTTTCCTCGCCTATGACTCTCTTTTAGTGTCGCATCTAACACATAAATTCTGAAATAGTGTACCCACATCGTCCCTGGACTATGACTCTTTTTGTGTGGTTTGATGTTTATTTTTTCTACCAATCATTGAAACTCTTCATGGAAACATTGTGATTTCTCTAGAGACTATACAAAATGGATTTCCGCACTTTATGCCTTACGGTGTTTTCTTTGCAACATCTGGTGGTGCAAATGCTAGTAGTTATATCTATCAAAGCCATATAGAAAGGAAAAGTACTCTTTATTAGCCAACGTGTCTAGTACCTAATCTATAAATGGGAGGGGAAATTAGTCATTCAGGGTAGCTTTATTAAGTTATCTATAGTATACACAAGTACACCACCTACCATCCTTTTTCAGGACTACTACAAGGGGGGAGACCCATCGACTATTGGAGATGGGGTGGATGAATTTAACATCAAGGAGATTCTAAAGTTCTTCTTTAAAAATATCCTTGAGTGTGAGTTTCATTCACCTTTAGGATTGTTGTACAACTTGGGATCCCTCCTAAATATAAATATGATGAGTACATATTTAAGGAGGAATACCTTTCATATCTTGATAACTCCAAGTGTTTTTTTGCACCATTTTATTTAACTTCTCTTGCTAACATTTTTCATGATGAGAATTTATGTACAAGTATTTTCCTAGAATGATCTAAAAAAAGGAAACATCAGATTTAGACGTATCTATGGATGTCACTAAGTCTTGTAACAATGATGTTAGGGCCATAATTCTCCTAAAAATCAGAACTTAAAATATGATCAAATAAACTAGAATTTTGCAAGGAATCAATATTAACAAGTAATGGGTCTGGGTGTCTTTAGTACATTTTGTGAATTGATTTTTTTTATCAATGACATAAATGGACTGGATATATTCATCATAGTTACCTTCTTCAAACCATAGAGTATTTTGTTGTTCTTGAGTGGATCTGGCAGGGTGATATAAGGTTATCTTCTTTATTGAATCGCCATGCAAGATAAGAATGTAACATATGTTGTGGCAAGCCATGGTCATCCTAGAATGAAAGGATGCTCTCCTATGGGATTCTTTGGCTATAAAACTATGAAATCTACAAGGAATTCCTAAGAGTATAGTGAAATAATCATGTCATCCAAAACATCCTCCGTCTAACTTTAGATCTATCTACTAGCTCCAAATAGTGGGTGTAGGATGGAGGTGAAACAATCATAGTTGCTCCAGGTCTGTTTGGTCATAACATTGATCGTGGCTCCAAGATCAGTCAAAACATTAATAACACGAGTATCATTAATATGGACAAAGACAACTAGATTACTAGAATATGTATAGTTTTCTACTAAGGCTTGTCCTAACATCAAGTCAGTGGTCTTTCCAACAAACGAAATAATTTTTGGCTCTGCTCTCTTCCTCCCTGGTTTCTTTATACATAGTTCCATAATAGTTTTAGTGTAAACATGAATTTCCTTTTTGGCCTGCAATAAGGGGACTTAAAACAAATATTTCTAAGCTCAGAAACCAAGTCATATTTAGGGCACGATTCATATTTCTCCAAACTTAACCTCTTTAGATAGGATGTGAACTAGAATATGATAAGGGATCTAAATTTTGGAAAGTAGGTTTTATTACAACTTCATTATGTGTATTATTAAGAGTTTCCTCCGCCATTTCGTTCTTAATGATGACAAGTGTTTTTTTTGTTTTGTTTTTCCAAAACCCTTCCTAATCACATTTTGGATGTCTTGCACCTCAACTGGCATGATATGATATGTAGGAAAGGGTAACAACTCAACATTAAAAAATGGTCGTGTTTCCTTATTATTTGGGTTGGGCATTGGTTGGGAAGGGAATTATGTAGTTTTGGGATACTAAGCAGGTGGTAATTGTGGTGGTCAGAGGTGCATTTTCCGAGGCAAGGTAGCAAGTTGGGACATATGAGTTTGTGGATACAATGGTTATGGCATGGGGCATAGGGTAGGGAAAATTTGGCATATTACCATAATGAGGGCCTTTCCACCCTTGTTTCCAAGGGTGACTCTAGCCATGCTATTGAGGGTATCCCTGCTAAGGCATACAATAATTCCAATACTAAAAATAATTATTTTAACAAGGAAAAATAGAAGAATGTGGTGTAGGATTTGATTATATACTTGAGCTTCCAAGTGGCTAAGGTTTCTTTGCTCTCATTGCATGCAATTACTTTGGTGCTTGAATTCCTCCTTGATAGATTTCTTTCAAGCAAGGTAATGATGGACAATGCTTTGTCACGTGATTCTCTACACAAAGACACATACAATTGTGACATTAGTAGGACACTCTCATAAGGGGTGTTTTTATTGACATAAAGAAAAATATATATAAAGCAATGCCCTCTCTTCCTCTTTCTCCTTTTTAATTTACAACACATACATTTGTAAATTCAAAATTGCAAGCAAGTAACTTTTAAAACTTTCTAGTAAATGTCCTAATTCAATTTTAGTAACACCATCAGTCATGTGCTTGGCATTCTTAGGGTGAATATCCCTAACTCCTTTTCTAGACCTTGCTTGACTATGAGAGTACCTCATGCACAAATTACAAATCTGGTTAAAAGGTAATTAAGAAATATCTCCATGTCCTAAAAGATTTAACACATTATAGATTCATCCAAAATACCTCTTAAAAAGATAGTTCTAATAGTTTTAGAATCTAGTTTATGTTGCTTGGATAATTGAATATTGTACTAAAGCCCTTCGATGTAGTCCTAAAGACTCAAGTCTTCTCTGTGTCATTTAAAAAATCTCTTCCCTCAAATCTTAGGTTTTGCAGTTCTCTTGGTATTTTATAAGTAATACTCTCTACATCCATTCCCATGTCTGGATAATATTTCCTCCCAACCAAATGAACTAGTATAGAGTTGTGTCCTTAAGGGTGGAAGGGAATTATTTAAGCTTCTAGGCATGATATGAGTAATCATAAATCCTTCATAAAATGTCAAACTCAAAAAGAAATGCATCAGGGTCTTCATTAGTATTACCATAGAAGTGCAGTAGACAAGATGGGGTAATGTTCTTCATTTTCACTATGGAATTAAGATCCACAATTGGGAATCCAAAAGTAATTCCCTCTTCTGCATTATTCTCTCCCCAACCTTCGCCATTTCCTCCATTAAGCACCTCCTCCTCATCTGCCATATTATTATTTCCAAACAGACTATATTTGGTCTCTAGAAGTTGTAACCGAGTTTGATTAGCTTCTTTCAACCAACTTGTCTACAACAAAGGAGTCAACAATGGGTGTTGCCCTCTTTTCTCCTATAGGTTTGGATACTCTAGAGATGCTATCTTAAGAATTCAAGTGTAGGCTTATATCTTTGTTCATATGATCTCTTGGATAGTTTACTTACAACCAATCCAACATTAGAAAATGGGATTTTAAAAATATTAGTTTTACCTTTACCCCTAATTTTAGGTTTGGGACCTTTTCCCCTAGTTATACATATTTAAAAAAAAAATTGTGGGAAGAAAAATAAGGTAATGAAGCAAACTAGATTTTTAACTCATGATAATTCTTAATCAGTTAGTTTCAACAAAACTTTGTTTTCTAATAAAAATTAGACCAAGATGGAAAAATAAAACTCACTTCCAGGAAAAGTAAAAGAAGAAAACTAGACCACTAGATCTTGAAGATTCTAACTCAGTTAGCTTCAACAAAACTTTCTTGCCTTGAATCAAACCACATAGTGTAAACTAGTAGGACAAGGGCTCATGGAGTACACTCGAGGTGGTAGCACAGGTTCTTACCTCTTGTCTTACCTCCCCTCCTCCTTCGAGTCTAAAATGTTGGGGAATCCATCTGGAGAAACTCAGATCACAAAGGTTCTATCCTTTAAACACCTCCCCAACAATGACACCAAAATGTCAGGTGGAATAATCTATAAAATAATTACTCAACATTTACTTGTCAATCCTAGGTTGTAGACTTAGAGACACACAAAATTTGTGTAGGGATTGAAACCATAAATATATTCTATGCTAAAGATCTATGTAGTTGCCTAACAAAGTCTCACACAAGACAACATCAAAATGTGCATCACACTATGTTTTCATTGGATAGTCAACTCCTTGACTACAATGATTGAAATACCTTCAGTGGCAGTTTTCACTCAACTTAACAGGGAAATCCTAATTAAGGGATCACTTATTTCCTTGTGTTAAACCCTGTTGGACTGATTGACCTTCCATACCCTCAAGTTTTCAAGTGTAAAAAGGACTAAAAAACTCACTATTGGTCCTAAAATCACACTACGGGAAAGGAAACCTAGGCTTTAACAAGAAACTCCTATCAACTAGGCAGTGTTTTGATCACATAATTTAAAAGACTAGGGTGATTGTTTATAAGTTTCCCCTGGGGTTATACCATTTCTCTCCTAAGTTTCCCTAGGGTTATACCAGTACCAAGCACTCATTTGTGATCTAGTTACAAGGTGGACAAATTTGAATGTGTATAGCTTGCGACAAACCTCGCTTCAAATGATCAAAACACAAGTCAAATCCAAAAAATATTATTTATATAACAACATACATAGATTTATTTCTTATAGGAAAGGAACAAAGCATCAATAATATTTTAAGTTCAGATCTAAAGCTTCACCCTGCTCAACACTGATAAATATTATGTGGTTTCTCTGTAGTAAATATAAATCTACAACAAGCATAAATAATGATCTCATGTAAAAATTGCACACAACCCTTTAACCATTCCCTTGTATCAGTATATGAAAAGCTTCAATTCATGTAAACTTCACAAAGTTATATGCAGCCTCTGCAAACATAATCCATACATTCATCAAAATATATAGAAACTGAGGAGTTTGAGCTATGTTATATAGCAAATATAAATGGTTCAAAGTGCACATAATTGCTTTAAGAAAACCTTATATTGAAAACAAATCCTTTGCAAAATGTAGTTGGTAAATGTTTCAGGCTACATGCACTACTGTTGCATACAAGAGGTAAAATTATCTCACATTAACCATAGATACAACACAACAATAAATCCCAAACCACGATATGTAATAAGTCATACAAGGTATGTGACTCTAAACATTGAGATTATTCATTCAGTTGCTATAGGTTAAGAAACATATTTAAGATGTAAATCCTCTAGATCTAATATAAAATAAAGGTTATAAATGCTCCAATTCTGACCTGCATACACTTAGCTATAACATTCAATAATTCAAACCAACAAAAATTGATCTAAATGAAAATAACACACATATAAACCAACAATTTTTCGATCTTCTAAGTATATACACACTCCACTATAAGTAGAGTAAGATTTATTAGATTTGAACTATATACACAAACCTAAGCATTAGAACAATAAAATTATAGGATGACAATGTGTTGGGTTGGTGGGCCCAATCCAAACAACACCGTTTCCTCTCTAAAATATTAAATCATATTGAGATTAACACAACAAATGGAAGAACCTAAACATCATCATTGATGTTATAAAACTCAATAGCCTTTATATGTATCGATATAGAGAAGTTTGACCCAATGGTCTCACTGGTGAGTGGTATTACAAACTCAAAATGACAAAGAAATCTAATGATCCCATCGCTAAGCTGGCTCAAGGCTATTGTTAGACATTTATAATAAATACAATATATGACAGTGATAAAACAAACCATGCTCAATTTCGATTCTAAAAAAAATAAAACATATCTAAATGGTTTCCAATCTTGGATTGAAGTGATAACAAGGCCGTCTAAAACAAGGGTAAACTATTGCAATATGGTTGAAGACTTGTGCAATGGATGTTTGATTCTCACTTTGCTTTTGAATGAACTTCCAGATAAGGAAACCAATTAGGTGTGTGGTGTTTGACCAATTATCCAATTCGAGAAGTGGCATAGTATATTGATGTTGCACTCCAAGGGACCTATGTGTTGCTTTTTTATTGAAATATGTATACATAAGTCGACTTAAAATTTGGTTGCAATACCCTTCAAGGGATTCAAGGCTTATAAAACCTATATTCGTAACCCTAGATGTAACACGTCCTCCCACATTTACCCACCTTTAGAAGCACTCTAGGGTAAACATGAGTTGAGTGTCACTATGACATGACCTGACCTCTAAGTTCCAGTTATAGAAGTGGGACCTACAAACTGGAATACATACTTGCATCTGTCAAATACTACAAACCACTCAGAAGCCTAACAACCACCCTAGGTGGTTAATCCCTGAGTTGGAACTCTTTTTCACTGGGTTTACTCCCCAACCACACCCTTGACACTCTATGCATGTAGTTATGAGGCTCCAACTACACCCATAAGCCTATCTGTGTGTGATTATGACCAAATTCCCCATTTCTGTGCATGCAGTCACGAGATCTATGCCATTTTTTCATGATAGCCTCCAGAGCACTACTCAAAACTTCCTGTAACTTTCCAAAATCATGAAAATGATGATGACAATGGTAAACAATCAAAGCTCAGTAAAGATCTTGACCAATACATGCCTAACGTAAGATATACATTTCATCAAACAGATAGTAACATGGAAGCTACATGTCATGAATGCATAACTGATCATAAACTTCTGAAATTCATTTGAAAATCACTAAGAAGGCTCAATGCCTTCTTAAGCTATCTAAAACAACACTTGTTAGTCCATGCATTCGTCAACCATTCAATAACTTATCAAATCATGAGAGAGATTCATAGTATGAGCACAACATATAACTGTGCAAATTAGCAACATATAACTAGAATATAACCCATGATAAACTAGCCATAAAATCAACATAATAACCAATACAAGTGCTCATAGATCACAATAGGAAAATAACTCATATTAACATAAGAAAATTCCAACCACGTCAGGGACTTCCACGTACCACCCGACCATAGATTGGGCTAAACAAATCTCTCTTTCATCCAATTGGCCCTGCATCATATTCCAAGCATGATTGTGGAATCATAAGGGGTAAAAAAAATAGAACCAACTGGTTACAAAGGCCAATCCACCTCAACCCTCAACCACATTTATCTCACCTATGCGGTCCATAAATCACTAACATCAACCAGATTGGTCTCTTCCCAATCCTTCCAGGGCTCCAGGAACTAGTAACTCAACCCACAACCTCCAGGGTACCCAAGCTGTTATAGGGCTCCAAAGTTCTCCCATCTCAACCCACAACCACTAGGCTACCCAAGTTGTTCCAGGTCTCTAGATAATTTGTTCCAACTCACAACCATAGGAAACTTGAGAACCAACATGAAAACCAAAAGTGGAACCCACTACACCATGACTATCCAGGAAATGGAAAGGCAAGGCTGAAACCACTATCACTCTAGACAAATATACATGCCAATGAAAAAAAATGACCAAGAAATCACATGCATATACCATGCATCCAAAAACCAGCAAGGAAATCACACAGGCAACCCGTTAATTGCAAAGTGTCCCTGTTGTAGATGTTGATCCAACTGTATCAGTCAAGGGTTGTCACACTATAATAGTGATTAAGATTTAATAACTCATTCATGCTATGGATTTTTGACATAAATTAAGAATTTACCTCATTACCTTTTGGTTTATCATGGTAATCCCTTGTTGTATGAAAAAGGGGACTATAAGGATGCAGAATTAGGGTTTGAAGGGGGTCAAAAAGGGTATTTTGGAAAAAAGAAATTCCTCAATTTCTAATTCCAAAATGACCATCAAGTAGACCTCTCAATGTCTATGGATTCAACATGAATGAGCTCCTTATTGCTGCCAGGAGA
>APFE031302184.1:0-14389 GCA_000404065.3 Pinus taeda
ATAATAATAGAAATTTGTATAATTTATTTTATATGAACATTGGATTTGTATAAATGATTTAAAAGTAATATATAGAATGGTCATACTAAGATGCATTTATAAAAATAGAGGTTTTGTTGTTTTTTATTTTAAACTATTAAGGTTTTATGTTGAAATTAACTGGAAAAACATTAAGTTAACAAATATGTTCTATTGTGTTAAAAGATTCACACCATCAAAAATTTATATCGTTTTTATTCTTTTGTTTAATAACCATGATAACATTAAATATATCCATCTTAGCATATAACTTCTAAAAGTACATACAAAGGTTCATCTTGTTTGCACCCCATGCGTACCAATATTAAATATTTATAGAGTGATAATATTGGTCTTTGAATGGAATTGATAATGCATCTCGAGACAAAATATCCCTTACATATGATCATGTGGGGGTTGAAGGCCTTCATGGCCCTTGATCCTCACAAGTTTCATTTATTTCCTAGGGCCCATGCTTTCCTCACCCAATCATTCTTGTTTTGCAAAACATACTAATGGTGTGCATATTTCCAATTGCAAGTTGAACATCCCCTATAGAGATCTAACATGGTTATTCAAGGAATACTTGAATAATTTTGATCTTGAGAAGATTCAAATAAGGCTTAAGCAACTTATATTCGTCCATTATCTATTTTTAAGGACCCTAGTGCCATCCATGGTGCCAAAAAACCTCCTAATGGAACCAAGGTCCAACATGGAGGCCTTAATACCCAACAATGGTGTTTAAAACCTCTTAAAGTCACTCACTTACCACTTATAAGCCAAATATCACTTGGAAGTTCCTTAGAGCCTTTGTTGATGGCTATAAATACTGAGAATATTCTTTTAGCACACAAGGTATTTTTTCACTCCCTCAACCATGGTAGAGATCTTGAGACCCATTCATATTTTGCAAAACATATAAATAGTGCCCATATCCTAATTAGAGGTCATGTTCATGGCCTTTGAGCATGAGAAAGATTCATTTAGGACCTAAATTCCTTGTTTTCCTCCCTTAGGCCTGATATATGCATTGGTGCCCATATATGGTATTGAAAAACTCCTAATGGCCAAAGGATAAAGATATTTTATGAAATATTTGTTTTGTTGTTTGAGACCTAGTTCATAGCTCAAAAAGATTAATTTTAGGTAGGAGTTATTTGTTTGTATTCCTTATCCATGACAGAAGTCTCAATACCAATTCTTACTATCTAAAACATATTAACGATGCCAGTAAAGATCCTAAAACATCCTTTGTAGTTATTTGAGGACTACTGTAAGAATCTTGGTCCTATGAAAATTCAAACAGGGCCTTAGAACCTTATCTTCCTTCCCTAACCATGTTTAAGGCCTTGAATGTCTTATGTGGTGCATAAAGATTATAAAGGATATAAACTTTAACATTAAGATCTCAAGAGTCAATTATGGCACCCAAACCCACAAATGGAAACTATATCCCACATGTAGGCTAGACATCCCTTAGAGAGGATTTATTTCATGATTGGAGGCCTTCTTTGTGTAAATCATCCTCAATAATATTTTCTAACAAACTTAGTCCCTTATTTTACTCCTTGGTAGGATTTCTCTCCTGTATATCATGTGGAAAACCTCGTAATGTTTCCCATATCCTAGCTAGAGTCCAAATTCCAATTAGAGAGGATATGTATCATTTTCCAAGGCCTAATTCATATTGTTTGATCTCATGAAGCTCCATTTTAGTCTCAATGTCCTAAAACACATCTTTTGAAACCTCCTCTTCACTCTCCCACAATATCCTCTCTCTCAATTACAATGTTCTCTCAATAATGCATCACTACAATACAATGGATTCATGAAAAGAGGGTTTACTTCTAGGGAAAAAAACATTAACATAAATTCTAACATCAAACATATGACCTAATGATGAATGGTACAGTTTGACTATGAGATTACAATATTTTACAAGGAAATTTTTCCAAAATTTTCTCTTTGGGGGTGTTTCTCTAAACCCTACTAGGGGGATCCAAAAGACTGTCACTACCCCCTTGGACCCCCTAACAATAATAAAGGGAGGGAATACTGTTGATTTTTCATAAGATCTTCTAAATTGATAATTACTTCTTCTGATGATTTCTTTAGTTACACTTTTCTTGCATTCTTATTCATGATCAAGAAATTACGCAGAAGATCTCAACAATAGAAACTAAATGTCAGTCAAATCATAAAGAGACATCCAGAAAAGAACAAAAACATGTACACTGGGAAAACCCGCATGGGGGAAAGACCCAACAAACATTTCCTTACAAAAATTCTTTAGTTCAACAAGAGACATACCTAAATCTTCTAGACAATCACAAGGTCAAACTAACAAACAAAGAAGACATGGTAAACCTGTTCCAATTGCCTCCTAGTCAAGCCATAAGTCCACCCATTGAACTCGGTTAGGTTAGGATTTCTAGGGCCAAATTTTGACCTTTTTCTACACCCAATATTTTAGTCCTGTTGCTTGCGAATACTTCATAAATTCAACACTTATGTTCACATGTGTGAGGTCATGAAAGGGGAATGGATCCACACATGTGAGGATTAATAGGGAGAGGGAGACAGAGAGACAGAGAGACAGAGATAGATAGAGACAAAGACAGAGAGAGCTTGATCTTATTCTCGTTAACTTCGTCCTTCCTTCTTCCTTATCTCCTTCACATGGATGAGCAGAAGATATTATATCTTGATGTGAGGTCAAAATGGTGTATCCAAATGATGGAGGACGAGTGTCTTTATATAGTCTTATGGTTGGCCGAATAGGTGCCTTTTTGATTGGGTTGACTTAACTAGGAGTAGGTATCACTTAGCATGTATGGAGCCAAAAATTCAAATATTAAAATTAAAATGTCATCTTTTGAAAAAGACATGAAGAATATGTCTTAAAAATTTTCTTTTGACAATAGTATGAAAGAAATGCTTTATATTTATCATTATAAATACATCAAAGGCTGAAATATTAATTATGAAGACCAACCATAGCTCAAAAATAAGCAAAGGCCCCACAAACTCCCCACCCCCTAATGTCAGGAATAGGGATACAAATGTAGCTAGAAAAAAGACCTCTAAATCAAGAAGATATCTCCACTACCAACAACCCTGAGTTCCATACATGGTGCAAAAAACTTGCAAACAATTACTATATTCCACTCAAAGGTTATAGATTCCTTAGAGAGAGTTTGTGTAGTGGTTTGAAATACTCAATTGTTTTACCTACAATGACTATTTTTTCATTCCTTCATAGTAATAAGGCTTATATATCAAAATATTATACTCTTCCTAGTTTCATAATTATGTCATATTTTAAATATATAAAATAGATATATAAACTTGACTTCTATTTTATTAATTCTTTCTACCTACAAATTCTATATTTTTGGCTCTACCAACTTATTCTTGTGCCCATTTGTAAACCTCCCACATAAAAACAAAATTTACAAAACAAAAATCTACCTCATGCATTTCAATAAGAAGTATTATCTTTAATTGAAATAAGTATTATCTTCAATTAAAAGAAAATTGCAATTCATAATTTTAAATCACATCAACCATAAGTATTGCAATCTCTATTGGAACATAGTCCATGATGAAACTAGTTTGTCTTCTCCAAATATGGTTCATATATCACCATATAATGTAAAACTAAATTTTAACAACAATAGCAATGTGCCTCCTAAAACAATACACAAACCCGATCTGGATATGATAAATACTATGTCATCGAGCTTAGCCCGATGAAAAAGATAAGAATGTAACTTATTATATATAAACCAGGTGAATTGAAATCCATAATTTTAGAACAAGTCAACCATGAGAATTAGGATCTTCTCCAAGAGACTTACAAATAACTAATTGAGCTGTAAAAACATGAATATCACGTCTTGGAAGTCCCTGATTTTGGTCAGCATGACCTTTGGAACTATTTACAAACAAACCCCATGTGAACTCAATCAATAATAATAGTAATACATCATGCTAGGTGTTGAAAAAAATAAAATAAAATTTACTCTATCAATTCAAGAAAAAAACAATGGTAGAAATTACGTGGGAGAACCACCAAGTGGTGCATTGGGAATGTCTCCCAAATATTTAACCATAAGCAATTGGGAAACATAAGAGTCTCATTTTTTTACATATAATTATTTTTAATTTGGATAACATAATAACCATAGCAAAAATTTAAGTTGTAAATATGTAGGTAAAAGAAGTTTGAACTCACTTTGGCATGTACTGGCTAGTACTAGAAATATTTTATGCAGAGTAATAAGGAGGGAGCTTTTTAGTAATTAAAAGTCAATTTTTTTCATTTTTATGGGTTAAGAGCAAGTATATGTATATCATGTTGGTATTCATTGTTACATTAAGAGTTGAACTATATTGTTGAGTGATATAGTTGATTTTTCCTTTGCTAAAGATAAGGCAAGGTTATAAGTCTACTAATTATTTCACACAATCTTCTGCAAGATTAAATGAAGAGGTGACCTACATAGACACATAACAATAATAAGATTTTTTTTCCCAAAACAATAAATAAAACTAAAACAAGGATTATAATAGCAACATAATTCCATTCCATTTCCATTAGAATGTTTGTACACACCCTATAAGAAAACATTAGAAGCTCAATTTGAGAGACTATAAATAAACAACAAGGATAAGAAATACAAAGTTAGTTTCTATTTCAATCTGTGACATGGAGATATATGGACATCTATTATTATTATCTGTCCCTTTAGATAAATTTACTAGTAATTATAATAAATATCAAATGTATGCAAAGAAATGGCTTTTGATTGGATTTTGATGTTAATGATAATAACATTTGTAAGTAGCATTTCATAAGTATATGTGTTCATAAAGTGATCATTTTATCATATAAAAGTATGAAATCGAATACTTAATTGGTAATTATAAAATAATTCTATTGTGATGTATGTTATTTTTTAAAATATTTTGGAATCTAAGATTGTATTGAATACATGTTTGAATGCATTTTATTTAATATTGCACTTTTATAGAGATAAAATCAGGATCCATTGAACTGGGAGCCTTCGATAATGCCATGTACATTTGATGGGAATTTGAACTGGTACATGTTTTTGTGCATGCGTTTTTTCAAATTTTAATGTTATTGTTATATATATATCTATATATATACACGCTTTATTTTTCAAGGGTAGGTGTTAACGTAGGGTTTGAATTATTTTCATTCATATTTTTATATTTATATAAAAATAAAATAAATGAAATGTAGTAAATAATGTTAATTTTTTCTAAGAAGATTGTATACTTGAATATATATATGGGAGCAATTTTTAAGAATGATATATTTGTATAAGTTATTTAAATATGGCATACAAAGTGGAGATACTTAGATGCATTAAAAAAAGGGAGGTTTTGTTGTCTTTGTAGTTCTAACTATTAAAGTTATTATGTTGAAATTAAATTGGAAAAAATAGGTCAACAAACACGTACTATTATGGTAAACAATTCACAAAAATTCGTGACATTCTTTCCCTTTTTCCTAGTGTCCATGACAACATAGAAGGTACCAATGCTACCATACAACCTCTAAAAGTATATACAAAGGTTTCTCTTGTTTGCACCCCATGCATACCAATATTAAAGCTTTATAGAGTGACAATCTTGGTCTATGAATGGATCACCAATGGATCATGTGGTTGATTCAAGGTCTTGCTCATGACCATTAAGCTTGCAAAGTTTCATTTAACCTAAAACCCTTACAATTTTATGTAAACTTTCATAATATAGAAAAGATTACCATATAATATTATTTATGAAAGGTAACTCTATGTTATGTATTTTACAATCTATATATATATATATGAATGAGAAAAACTTAGACTTTTAATTTATTTATATAAGAATAAAGATTTTATGTACAACAATGAATTTCTTTGAGCATAATTTAAAGTTACATATAATTTACCTTGTTTGTTGTATGTCTTAAATGACATGGTAGAGTTCATGAAATCGATCAACATGATATAATCATTGATACAATCATGTTGTACATTGTTCCATGAACCTTGGACTTGAAGTGCAAAAATAAAGACCACCACATAAATATACAAATCTACTGAATGTAACTTCATATTTGCTTTAATAATTTTAATTTTCAGTTTATATATATATATGATAATTGTAAATTTTGAATTTAAATTTTTAAATATTTTATTATGATTACGAAGGTAGTGATTTAACAAAAGCTATATTTACAATTGCCTAAATCATATAACATAGTAGAGGAATAAATATGTACATTTTGAGAATTAGATAGTACATATGTTATATTTATTTCTAATAATATTTGAGGTGAACATGTGTATATTTATGATAAATGTGCACTTTTATCCTCTATTTTTTATAAATGTATCCATTTACCTCAACTTCAATGAATGTGTATCGTTGTTTCCAATTCCTTATAAGATGATGATAAATCCTCAGAATGATTGTTGTGTATTTACAATAGGTGGACGGGTGCACACCCTATGGCATCCCAACCTCTATATATAAGAGCACTAATAAAATTGTTAAGAAATCTTAATAGTAATAAATTTTACGATTAAGTAGACCACGAGAATGTTGAGCATAAATGAAGCTCTATAAAAGTACTTAATCTCATGATGTAGTTTGGAGTTTAGCGACAACATGGTCTACATCAGAATAAGGAGAATAAGTTTATGGTAACATAGGGTTTTGATTCAAAGCCAAGAGAGCGAAATTTATGGTTTAAGGAAGCAAATGGAAGAACTCTAGGTATCATTTTGACCTCCTTTGGCAACAAAGAGCCCAACATCTTCAGCAACCCAAATCTACTACTCCTCCATGGTGCCTTTTGAATTGAATATTCATGTTATTGAGGATAGCCCAGAAAAAGAAGATGTCTTTTCTTAGGACAAAAGAGCTTAATAATTAGACATGGCCTGAAAAGGCAATAAGATTTGATATGTATTTTTCAAATATTTTATATTTAGAACTCCATGTAATTTTGGCTTTTTGTTTTGGATAGGAAAATTATCTAAAAGTAACCTATAGGTTGGAAAGTTATGAGAAAAATTGACTTTGCAAACTTTGAAATGTAAACCAATTATAGATAGCCACAACATTTTCTATTAATAAAATTCCCCTTTTAAAAATAAACAAATTAGTGATAATGTAATCTTTTAAAATTATTAAAATATTTACATAATTTCCACTTATATTTATTACAACTTTACATAGTAATATACGTTAGTACCACTGTGTATATACACGTCTTCACCCTCGCATAACTATTCAACAAAGTGGAAGGACATACATATAATCTTCATCTTATCACCCATCTTCTTGTTGTAGAGGGTATTGTGCATACACATGAGTAACCTGACTACTGTCTTTTTGGGGCAAACGTGTATGTACACATCTTCACCCTCCCATAACCATTCAAAAAATTGAATGGACGTACATATAATATTCATCTTATCTCCGCTTTTATTATGGATTATGGTAAAGAGTATAGTACATACACGCGTCATTCACCCAATTAATCCTTTTGGGACAAAGGCATATGTACACATCTTCACCATCCCATAACTAGTGAATGGAGATACAAAAAAGCCCATCTAGTCACTCATCTTTTATCAATTCATAACTACTATTCAACAATGTAAATAGACATACAAAAAATCTTCATCTCATCACCCGCATTCTTTTGGTAGAATGTATTGGGCGTGCACACATCATTCACCCAAATCCTCATGTTTTGGACAAAAATGTATATATTCATTCTCACCCCATAACTCATAAAAATGTGTTTATTTTATTATTTTATAACAATAAAATAATAAATCCTATTATAAACTAAATTGATATAACAAATTATTTATAGAATTTAAGCATATATCTTTTAAAATTTTAATTCTTCACCAATAACTCATAAAACTCAACACTAATAGATTACAGATTCTCACATATTTTTCCTGAGTTAAATCATAAACCAATATATTTAACATCTATATACCCTCCGGTTGCTAGTTCCCCATCAAAATGTAATGTTGCAAATATCTCTATACCCTCTTGAAGGGTAAAAAGTAAACTTCACAATGTTTTCTACATATTTTTCTTTTATTAAATCATAAGCCATTGTATTTAACTTTTAATGAAAATATGCGCTTATTTTTTTTATAATAATAAAATAATAAACAAAATTGTTATATGAAATTGTTTACCAATTTAAACCTATAACTTTTAAAAAATTACACATACTCTTCACCAATAACTCACTAAAATTCAACCCTAATAAACTAAATCCAATTACATTCTTATACCCTATTATTAAAGGTAAAAAAGTAAACTCCACAATATTTAAGTCATATTTTTCCTTTATTTCAAAGATAAAAAGTAAACTTCACAATATTTAAATCTTAATTTTAGGCTTTTGTGATCCATATTAATTTTGATAAATTCTTTAGGATTAATCACATCATCAATTTTTGTGATTAATCCAAAAAAATTCTAAAATCAATAAAAGTCATTTTTTTTTCGGTATTTTTTTTAAGTGTGTGCAAGCCGACCTAAAAACACTCACTAACCAAACGCTTTATGACAAAACGCCCCTAACTTAATCAGAAGCTTTATCCAACTGAACCACCCATTATAACTATTAAAAAAACCAAAGTATTTAACCTCTCTAAACATAATGCTATTTTAAACTCCACAATAGTTAAGTCATCTTTTGCCTTTCTTTTTTTCCTAGTTGAAAGCAAGCAGGCCCACCCGAAAGGGCCCACCAACCCCGCGCCTCATAACAGAAGGCCAAATAACTTGGCGAGACCTCTCTCTAGGCGTAATACTCATCTTAAACCTTACGCCACGCACAGTGTGAAAAGATGTATCTGTTCGAGGTTTAAAATTCTTTTGCATATTAATTCGTCGACCTTGTTATTTTGTTCTACTTCCATGCGCTTCAGCTCCGGAGTAACATCTGTATCTAGATTTATTGACTTGTTGTGTCTTGGTTAGAAGAGTAGGAGATTTCAGAGTGGATGTTTGGGCTCTTGTTGAGGCATAACTTAATTGCTATTGTGGGTATTACACGCTGTTGCACCTAGCCTAATTTATAGTTGCAGCGAGTTGGATTTGATCCTGGGTATGTTCAAGATAACTCTCACTAGTTACGGATTATCCTAGATTAAAAACAACATCGGTATCCAAATTTGAGATTATCATCTGCAGTTTTCTCTGTCAGCCAGGTAGATTTTGGATATCAGAGATCTTGGTTTTGTAACAATGGCAGGCCCTCTGTTGCCCTCAAACAGGGCGAACATGTGACAAATCCCACAGAGAAGAGGTACCGGACAGAGGATTTACTGAAAGAGAACGTAAAGATCTCTGCGTGCCCAGAGATGAATTGTCAGGCTATGAAGCCCAAAAAGCTCCCCGCTCTTGTAATTGAAACAGTGAAAGCTGGGGATCATAAAGAATTACAGAAAAAGAAGTGGGATTCAAGCGGGGGGGAGGAGAATGGTTCGAAGTGTACCTCCCTCAGCGATATGGTCCGTGGTTTCGTGGAATTTGACTCTCATTGTAACGGCGATGGAGAATCCTGCTCTGATAATGAGCCTGTGAATTCCCACTACGTTCAGTTACTAGAGGTACAATCAGTCTCTTCTTAGGCTTAGATGTGTTTATGTGATGATATAGAGCATAGAGAGTAGATAATATGACCCCTTTCTTGAATGTGTGTCCGTTATAAATTTGATTTTTCTGATAAACAATCCAGGACATGGTATCTTGTAAGAGTGCAGCAGAGTTACGGTTGCTGGGCTGTGTAAACCATGCCCTGAAAAATAAGGAGAACATGGTGGTGAATTGCAGTAAGAGCAACCTGTGTAAGGAAGTGATGAAAAACTTGAAACTGTTGGGATACAATGCAAGGATATGTAAATCGCTAATAGTGAAAACCAGAGACTCTCACATTCCTTTAGGTAAAGTCGAGTTTGTAATATTAATATTTTGTTCGTAGATAGATTGATTGAATTTAATTGGAAGAGAGATCTGAATTTAGTTAGATGGTAGATTTTTAGAATATTTTAAATTATTATTTAATTTTAGTTGTTAGATTTTTTCATTGCTTTAATATATCAGATTCCTGATCGGTTAAATTCCAAAATATTCTGAATTTGAAAATCTTATATAGTTTGGTGGGCAATGTAGGAGACTACGAATACATGGACGTAATAATGAAGAGAAGTGAAGGGAAGTCGAAGGAGGAGAGGTTACTGGTTGACTAAAAAAAATCTATGTAGTTGTTTGAAACTTAGTTCAGCCGGAGTTATTTGCTTTTATTCCTGGTCCATGTAACAAGTTTGGAGACCCATTCTTACTACCTAAAACATACCAATAGTGTCAAAGATTTCTAAAGAGGCTCAATATTATTTACAAACATCTTGCGTAGTTGTTTGAGACTACTATAAGAATCTTGATCTTAAATCTTCGACTACTATAAGAATCTTAATCTTACATCCTCTGTAGTTGTTTGAGACTACTATAAGAATCTTGATATTAGAAAGATTCAAATAAGGCCTCAAGACCTTATGTTCCTTTCCTAACTATATTTCAGGTTTGTTTAGAATTTTTTTGGCAAAATCACATAATTGATCATTTGTCGATGCGTTTCTGAACAAATGTTATGAATCACAGAAGTCTAAATTCTTTGATATATTTAAGGTCTTAATGCTTTATGTAATAGATATACCTTATAAAGAATTTAAAATTCAAAACAAAGATTTCAAATTTAATTAAAAATGTAATATCCACAGATGGAAATCATTTCCCACATGGAGGCTAGAAATCCTTTAGAGATTATTTATTTCATGTTTGGAGGACTTCTCCATGGAAATTAACTTCAAAAAATATTTGTTCAAAAACTTATTCCCTTGTTTTAGTCCCCTATAAATCAATCATGTGGAAAAAATCATAATGTTTCCTATATCCTAGCCAAAGGCCCATAGAAAGGATCATTTTCATCGTTCAAGGCCTATTTCACGGCCCTTGATCTCATGAGGCTCCATTTTAGTCCCAATGTCTCACAATAAATCTTTCCGACCTCCTCTCTACTCTGTCATACTTTCCTCTTTCAATTGCAATTACCCCTCAATGATATATTTCTATAATATGATGCCATCATAAAATTAGGGTTTCCTTCTAGGGAGAAAACTCTTGACATAAATTTTACTGTCAAATATGTGACCTAATGATGAATGGTCCAAATTGGCTATGAAATTGCAATATTTTACAAGGCAATTGTTCCAAAATTTTCTGTTAGAGAGTGTTGCCACTAAACCCTACTGTGGGGGTTCTAAAAGATTTTCATTACCCCCTTGGACCTCCTAGTGATAATAGTGAGGGGGAGCTCCCACAAACCCCCAATCCCGTAATGTGAAGAATAGGGATACAAATGTAATTACAAAGAATACCTTTCAATTAGGAAGATAATCAAGCTCCATAACTAACAACCTCGAGTGTCATTATGGTGCAAGAAAACTTGAAAACAATTATCATATTCCACTCGAAGGCCATAGGTTCCTTATAGAGAGTTTGTGTGGTGGTTTGAGGTCCTCTCATGTTTTACCTACTATGACTACTTTGTCATTCCTTCATACTATTGAAACCTACATATCAAAGGAGTGCACTCTTCTTAGTTTAGTAGTTGTGTTTCATGTTTTAAATAGATAAAATAAATATCTAAGCTTGAATTTTTATTTATTAATTCTTTCTAGCAAAAAATTCTATATTTGTTTCTCCACTAGTGTATGCTCTTGTGCCCATTTACAAACCTCCTAGGCAAGGAAAAAGTTCCCATGCAATGTTAGTTACAAAACATAAATCTACCTCATGTGTTTCAATAAGTCTTAAGTCTTATCTTTAATAAGAAAGGGAAATGCAATCCATAATTATAGAACACATTAATCGTGATCATTATAATCCATATTGGAGCATAGTCAATGATGAAATTGGTTTGTTATTTTCGCTGGAATCAATACTAGCTGTTGATCTGTTATTTTCGCTTGCTGACTTTGAATTTTTGAGGCCTAAAGTTAGCTTATTTGTCGTGTTGTTTTACCTCCCGAAGTGTCTTTCTAGACTTGGAAGCCTTAGAGATGATGCTAATCTGCCAACCATTAGCTTGTTAGTTAGTTTTCTCATTCAATGCAAATGTGGACCCCGCCTTTCCATTCACTTCTAACTTTTCATGCTTTCCCAATGTTTTCTTCCTCCAAAATGCCACTATTGGTTACACCCCACTAGCTTAGTGCCATCTTTTCACTTCACTTATGTGTTGTTCATAAACCTTTCCACAATGCTCCTATCAGGTGGACCCTGCCCGCTCAACTTCAATCCATCTCTTCTCATTTGTATCATTTAAAGGTGCTTTCAGGGTGCTATTGTTGGGGTGCCATCACTGGGGTAACATCATCCCAATCCTCCTCTCCTGGCACTCAATTTTGTTCCCTTTTAACATTGCGTCGGGGGAACTCTCTTGAGGTAAGCCCACTAGGTGGGTTGCACTTGTAACCAATAGAGATGTTTCCAGAATCTAATGTGGCAGTAATGTCTACCTAGAGATTTTTGTAGAGGCTCCACCATCCTTGCCTCATATTTTGGTATTTAAGACAACATCGGCTACATGCCAAAGGCTCCTCAAGCGCTTCTCAGATCTGTTAACATTTTTAATCCGCTTAGCCATTTTTCTGTGTACCCTTCTCTGCACAGAAGAATGAATCTCTTGCTATATGAATAAATTCAAGAAGGGGGATGAGGGGGTAAAACTCTTCTTCCGGTAGATGCTTGATACAAAATTCCCTTATTCATCAGGTAGTGAATTGAGCACAATGGCACTCACCTTGATCAAACGTTCCTTCTCTAAGTTCTTGTAGTTGGTCTCTAATTTCAAATACCTTCATGAAATACAAAGTTATACCTTCTTCTCTTGAAATTTTCATCTTGTATAGTTTGATTCTCAAATATATGAATTCTCTTACAGTGCTCATAGAAAAAAACTCCACCAATTTTTCGTAGATCTCCTTCACTGTCTTCAAATTTGCAACATAAGGGGTGAGAGAATCCTTGATTGAATCTATAATAATCCTTTGTGTCCTTATCTCTCGTTTCATGTACTTTTATAGAGCTTGATATTTCTCTTTTGGTGGTTTCGTGATTGATCTCCCATCATATTCACTAACTTAATTTTCCATGAGAATTAAACCAATTATCTTCTTCCATGCAAGGTAGTTTGAGGTCCCAACCAATTTATTGTTCTCCTTTCTGAATGAAGTCATTTGGTTTGTAGATTGAGACATAAAAATTTAGAATACTTACTTGACAAGTGAAGATTCTCCTTTGATGATGATATCTTCAACTTGATTCCTTTCTTGTGAGTTTGAAAATTGAAGATGCCTTCTTGAAGATGGTGGCTTCATTGATGATATCTTCCTTCTTAAAAAATGACAAGACTTCTCTTTTGCTTCCTTTGGATGTATAAATGTAGAATGTGTAGAATCCTTCTTTGAATGGAGGTACAATATTGAAGGTCTTCTTCTTCTTGTGATGGTGTGATCCTTGTCCTTGACTTCTTCTTAGTCCTTCTTGAATTCCATGACTATCCTTGATGATATCTTATGTTCATCCCTTATGTGTACTTCTTCAATCGGATGATTTTAAAGTTGCCTCTTTGTCTTGATGTTGTCATATTTCTAATGATACCATGCTGAGAAATCAAGGGGAAGCTACATAAGGCAATTTCTCTCATTTTGATAACTTCTTGTGATGTTCTTTTACTTAAATTTATTTAATTGTTATTAGCCTCTTATTTCACTTTATTATTATTATGTTATTATCATCAAACAACTACCAAACAACAAATATCAATGAGAGAAGAGGACATAAAATGTAGGCTGCTAGTCGGGGCCAAAACCTCTCCTCTTGAGAGGGAAATGCACAAGAAAAATTATGTTCTTATAGAATGTTTAGATGACGAATTCCAAGACCTATGACCCTTGATAAATATCCCTCCATGACCAATTCAACCTTCCTTCTTGATGAGATTTCCTTAAACAACTTACAACAACAAACTTCGACCTTCCAACAACTTCTCTAGCAACTTCAACCCCAACAAAAAATTCTGCAACTTCACAGTTTCAACCTAAAAACAATTTTCTTTTGCACATGACAGAGAGAGAGAGAGAGAGAGAGAGAGACCCAAAAGCTTCAACTCTAGCTTCCTTCTTGAACTTTTCTTGCCTTAGTACTTCTTATTTTTAAGATCAAACTTCTTCCCTTGCTTCTT
>APFE031302190.1:10600-74038 GCA_000404065.3 Pinus taeda
AGCAGTTTGGTTGAGGAAGCTCTTTAGTGAGTTGTTCCAACATGTGCTAGATACCACTGTGATACTCTGTGATAATCAAAGTGGGATTCGTATGACTGAGAATCCTGTGTTCCACAACCGATCCAAGCATATTGATATCAGGTACCACTTTATCCGGGATATGGTACAGCGAGGCGCCGTAAGGCTCGATCATATAGGAACTGATGAGCAGGTCGCGGATATTCTCACTAAGCCCCTGGGGAAGGTCAAGTTCCTAACCTTCAGTGAGAGTCTTGGTGTCGTGGAAACTTGAAAGACCCTATGATGTGGGTCCTGTTGGACGATGAGCTCTGGGAGCTTTGGGGGGCTTTGGGGATAGCTTCTCGGAGCTATAAGCACTCATAATGCTTCTGCCCCACCCTTGTGATTATTGAGCTGGTTCGCCACTCATTTATCTGTGCCCCGTATGCATCCTACCCATTGAGTTCAGGGCTCATGGGAAGTACCTCTCATTTGGCCAATGAGGTGTGGAAAAGCTAGAGACTATTAGCAAAGACTGATGGACGCATCAGAGATTGCCGTACTCTCTATCTAGGATGGCATGGTCCAACCACTTGATCTGGGATCAAGATTTGTGAGGTCTGGGACCTCTGGACTGATTATGTCAGTCGGGGGATGATGTCTTTGTGACTAACCCACTTCTGTTCTGAAATAAAGAAGCCATCAAAGCAAGTTTCGGCGGGATGACTCACGATGTTGATTGCACTAATAGATGGAGTTCTCCCTAGTTGAGAGGGAGTGTTAAATTTGGACAACTAGGTCCAAACTCCATGTTCTGATGCTCAGATTAAGAAGCTAATATTTTTGTTGGATTCCTCTTTCTGAGAGGTGTAAAATCCATATAAAATAGTCTTAATCCGATGAGCAGAACTTATATTTTGAATTTATTATTCTTAATAAATTATATGTGCAAGGTCGGTCAGTTTTGTAATGTAGGCTCACATGCCCAATAGATGTGTCACACACCCTCATTGATGGATATAAATACAGGAAAAGTTGGAGAGAATTTCAACACATCACAACTCACATCTTCCTCTCTCATCCTAAAGAGTACGAGCTACCTGAAGGACGAATTTCAACCACACGTAGGAAGGACGAAGAGGACAGACCGTACGGCTGCGCTGCAGTACGATTTTCTGCTGCTAGGGTTTCGCAGAAAGTTTGACCAGCGTTGACTTTGGTCAACGCTTGGTCCAATCAAGCTGAAAACTTGTGGAAGGTTTGATTTTTGAAGGTCGTACTACTTGGCACAAAAATCGAGGTCAAAGGGTTGACCATTTTGCTGCTGCATTGACTTTTAGCTTGCTGCTCCTGCGTTGACTTTTCAGGACAGCTTTGACTTTTGTAGAATTGACTTGTGTTGACTCATCTACTGGTTGGAGGGTTGTTGTGACACATGCTGGGCTGGCTGACCAAAGAAGACTTTGCTGGTTGAAGCATCCTGTTGACCGCCGAAACGAACACACACATTTTTCCTGTTTCAGATTTGTCTTCTGTAAGATCTGCTTATATGTTCTATCTGCATTTTGCTTAACTACTTGTATGATTGCTGTGAGAAAAGTGAAACTGCTCTTAGCATAGAACGTCTACAAAAATTTACATTGAGCTTATACTTAATGACGATCTAGACAAGGTCATGGCCCTTTGGAGGACACTGGTGATGCTTCTCCTTCACTTCATGGATGTTCAATTATTGCAATGTTGTGAACATCGTGATATGGATTAAATTGGTGAGGGTCCGAACAATTTAATTAACAAAAAAAAAACAAATCGTAAAAATCGGGAAAAAAAAAATTGGTCTAAATCGGGAAAAAAAATCAGCAAATACAAAAAAAAAAAAACATTTTTTCAATTTTTTAAATATGAGCATCCACAACATAAAATAAACACATTGACACATAAATATGAAAAGAGAACTAATATATAAGATGTGTACTATCATGTCTAGTGCTACATCACACATCAGAGTGAATCATGCCCTGAATACTAAGTCCTGAGTCCCGACTCAACCTCAAATATCAACAAAAAACATAATAATGTATCTTCATATATAATGAAATGAACCAAATAACTAATACTATTGATTTCCTCTGCCCCTCTTGCGAGAAAATGTAACATATTTCCCTCTAGATGAAGAAGGCACTGGCGTTGGCACTAGCAGTGGACTCTGTTGTACTCTAGAAGCTGAAGAACTAGGAGCTATAGGAGGTAGACCACGTCCTCTACTGGTGACTGCGGTAGGTTGTGTCACATCCTCCTCCTCCTCCCCTCCTCTGCATCTGCTACCCCCTCCACTACCTCCTCTAACCAATCAAGGGTTGACTCCATGACAAGCCTCTCAGCGTCAACCCTCCATGCAGCAATGGTGTCAATCCCATCCAATGAGATGGCCTCCACATCAGGTGTCTTCTCAAGTTGCCTCACCAACAATCGAAGATTGTCGTAGACGTAGACCATGTCATTAAGTCGCTGAGACTCCAACCTGTACAAGGGTCATAAATTAATAAATTATAAATAATAAATTAATAACTATAAAAAATTATTATTTAATGAATTCAAAAAATCAATTGGAATATTTTTAACCTATTGCACTTTCTGGTGTGTATTTTTTCAAATACATTCCAGTTGCACTCGCATCCGGAGGAACTAGAAGTTTGCATGAGCACTCGAATGGCAAGCCTTTGGAAATTGGGTACTTTGCCACCATCCATGGCCTCAACATCAAATAAGAAGCCACAGGAGTAAGAAAATGCGAGGTTCCGGTAGATCCCTGCATCATGAATGGGACGATGGAGTGTATTATTCCATCGCTCATCAATCACTTCCCATATGAGTTGTTGTCTTTGAAACCCCTCATCCCCCTTATCATCATAGTAGCTGTGAATGGATTCTTTGTCCCTATCCATGGCCTCATACAAGTATCCCATTGCGGGCTTGTCTCCATTAACTAATCAAAGAACCTTTACCAAAGGTTCACTAATGCTTCACTCCCGCCCATAAGCTTTCCTAGTATGAAACTAGCCTACATATGGCCTCTCCCTCTGGTTTGCAACTATATGGTAAAGCACGCCACTCGTCTAAAAGAAACATTCTTTTCACATCCCACATAGAATTCAAGAGGGATTGAAGAGATATGTAGCTAGTGGCAAATTGTGTAATGGCAGGGTGCACCAACTCCTTGTCGTTGGTGAATGTTCTCATCAAATTAAGCACATATGCATGATTATATATAAATTTTGTAATGTTTTTTCATGATTTAACAATATCATTGACAAAAGGGTTTTTTCCTATGTACTCCAACATCAAATCAATGCAGTGTACAGCACAAGGTGTCCAAAATAAGTTAGGAAACCTCTCCATAAGCATCCTACTAGCATCAAAATAATTTGCAGCACTGTCCGTTGTGATTTGGACAACATGATGTGGACCCACCTCTTGAATGAATACATCCAACAAATCACATAATAACCATGCATCCTTGATTTGCGCAGATGCATCAATAGATTTCATAAACATTGTCCCCATGGGACAATTAACCAAGAAGTTAATAAGGGTTCTACCCTTTTGATCAATCCAACCATCTAATATCACAATGTTGTTGAAGAATGTAACTAGGTTTGGTCTACATAATTGTACTTGAAGTCAAAATGTAATATATATTTGCCAAAAGAAAGCAAAAAGAATTTTATTTTAATTGACTTGTTAAAGCATGGGTTTCATGCTTGGGTCAAATGTATAGGTCAAACCTCCATTGTAGGCTTTAGGTTATTGTCAAAGTCAATTTGTGAAGAGTCCTCCATCCATCTAGTCTCCTTGTTGTTGAAAGAATCCTTTTCAAGTCGGCTACCCTCAAAAGAACACGTCGGCTCAATATAGTGACACATCTTCTCACGTGCTCATGTCAGCTCATTTCAATGTGGAAACAACTATATATAGGAGTGTGACCATCGCTCAAAATCACATAACAGAAACTCAACTATTTCAAAGAACAAGTTTGGTCCTATTACAGAGACAAGTTTGGATGACAACTCAAAGAGATGTCTCGGTATTTTTATAGTGGAGGAACTCAATTTAATTGCAAGGATGATCTCGGTGTAAATCACAGTGTGACAAATCATATATCACAATTTTGGTGCTAATACAGTTCAGTGATGTTACAGTGAGTTATATCTCGGTGCTACCACAGTGAATGTCTCAGTGTTATTACAGTGAGGAAGTCTTAGTATCTCGGTGCTATCACAGTCATGAAGTCATAATGTTAGTGTTATCACAGTGGTATGGTTTTGATGCTAAAGGATAAACTTCGATGTGTATATATTTCAGTGAGTAGGTTCAAAGATCATTGCTATCACAGCGATACAAGTTCGATGCCATTGCAAGGATCAAAGTGTGAAAGAAGAATGACTGCTATAAGAGCTATTGAATTGAAGAATGACAAGGTTGACTTGATGGATGGAGGTTGTCTCGAGTCTGAGTTGAAAGGGTCTTGGTCGTCTCATCTTGAATCTATTGAAGGAAGAATTTCGACTGGGTTTTCCCCTTAAATGGGGTTTTGCCCTGGCAGCATGCCTACATCTTGTGTTCTCTTCTATTTATTGCTTGGCATTAGTCTTGATGATAAGAAAAGACAATAAAAAGATCTAATAATAATAATAATAACATCACAAGTTAATGTCATAATAAGAGAAATCGTTTAACTACCATCTTTTGGATTTCTCAACATGGTATCAGAGCTATAGTCAAGGTCAAAAGGCAGTTTTCTCTATGAAAGGCAGTTTGAAGTATCCCCATTTTGAAGTATTCTCTATTTGCATTAGATCATGTCAGATCAAGATCAATGATCTAGTTCAGTGTTTATTCACCATAGTAAAGACATCTTGAAAAAGGAGGATTTCGGTATTCCTCAAAGAGACAAGTTCGAACCTAATTCAGAAAGTAAGGGTCATTGAAATCACAGTAAGACAATGCGGATTACAGGCTTGGTGCAAATTTTCAGAAGGAGGATTTTGGTTCAATTTCAAAGAATGCAACTTCACTCAAAATACATAGAAGGTTTCAATGAAATCATATGACAGGGTTTTGGCATACTACAAGGAGAAAATTCGGATGTCACAAGATTTCAATCTACCACAGTGAGACAAGTTTGATCAATTTCATAAATGATCTTATGAAGCAATTCTAGTGTGAAGTTCGGTGTTAGTCACTATCACAGTCATAAAGGAGATTTCAAGCTTAGTGAATTATTTATAGTAGAAGCACTAAGTCTCGAAGCTATGTGTAAGGTCAAAATAGTGAAAAAGTATATTCTATCTTCCACTTGTTGAAGAAATGAAACTTGGTACAGCTTTATGTGGAGATCTATCAAGTTCAAGCACAAGGTACTAGCTCAAGGAAATCAAGTATTTAACAAGATGCATTTGCAACAAGTCAAATAAGGTATGGAAACACAAGGTACATTTATGAGATTTTAGATTTATATTAATGATCCTTGTTTATAACTAGTCTAGGATTAATAGTGTATTCTCTAGATAACATATTAGAACCTTAATCCTCTCCCTCTAGAATTTACATGTAATCTAGGATTCCAAGCAAAAGTCCTTGATTGAAAGAAAGAATAACTTTTCATAGAATTCCATCTGCCACGGCTATGTAGGAAATCTAACTAAAGAAATTAGATCACATTCTTGGTATCACATGGTTTGCTTGTAACTATGTATTACAGGTATAAAAGATCATGGCTTAGTACAAAGAAGACACTTCAAGAAATCCTTCCAAGGTCTGTTAAGAAACATCTCCAGGTATGTCTTAAACTATACACCTTACAAAATTCTCTTAAAAGTACATTCATATTATTTTTGTAATTTGCATCACATTACTAACATCGTTATGTCTAGTTCTCTCGAATCATAATGATTCTTGTTTTGGGTAATTCATCACTTGATAAATCTACCCTCCTTACATCCTTAATTGTTCTTATAGAACCCTAGACTAATCTTCTGGAAAACCCTAACCTAAGGGTATGTTTATGTTAATGTCTAAAACCCTAAAACTGCTTAGGGTTATTATGAAATACTATTTGAAGTTTTTGTTATTCATGTCATGTTTGGGGTTTTGGTATGATCGTGAAAATCCTAACTTGTTAGGGTTGAAATAATGTTGTTTGGAATCTCGAACCTTTGAAGCTTTAATACAGTAGGGTTTGCTTTGCTATGTTATGAAACCCTAGACCTTTAGGGTTTGGTTGGGTCTATAAGCAAAACCCTTGATATGTATTTAATGTCCTACGAATGGAACCCTAGGTATATATATGTGTCCATTTGGTCGAAACCCTAGCTTGGTCTAGGTCGGGATATGACATGTGATGTGCTTATGCATGATAATGAATTCCTAGATATGAATGTTAATCTAATTATTGACGGTCATGAGTCCTAGGGTTTGGAAACAGGTCGTAGTCAAAGTTTCATGTTCTAGGATAATGTTGTCTGGTAAATCTAGGGTTTTGCAGCTAAACCCTAGTAGTAGTTAAAATCTCTAGTATGTATAATCATCTGGAATTTATGAATCTATATAGTGATTGTTGAGAATTTATAGATGGAAATCTAGGGTTTACATCAAACCCTAGTAGATGTTAGTCATGATGTTGATTAAGTTGTGATTGGTTTTTATTGTTGAAGCTCATGTATGAAATCTAGGATATGTATGAAATCCTAGTGAGGAGTCTAACATATGAATTTTGATAATTGTTAGACACATTACTTGTTTGAATTATTTTTGGGGTTTACTAGATGAAAGAACTTGTCATCTCATTGAAAGAATATTGAAACCCTAGGTGATTTTTTGAGTTGTGGATTTGATTTAGGGTTTGTGACAAAACCTGGGCAAGAAGTTGAAGTATTGAAGTATAGCCTCTTGCTGATTATGTTTGAAAAGTCTAATGCTTCCGTTATTATAAGATTTTTATATGGCTAACTTCATGCTTCTATAGTTTTGGTTGCACTTGTTGTCTAAGTTGTGCAGGTACATCATCTTCAAGAGAGTGAAGATGATCGTAAGTAAAGATGATGTCATAAGGATGTTATATGAATGATTCTAATAAGAAGGATGGAAGCCATGAAAGATTCTCTGACGTCATAAAGAAGAAGTTGATCTCCCTGAAGTTAAGAAGGAGCCTGGATAGAAGAGCTCTCCCTAAGATTAAGAGGGAGCCTGGATAGAGAAACTCTCCCTGTTTGAGAGGGAGGGCATAGCATAGTTTTGATTGGAGAATGCATTTTGAAGGATATGTTGTCGCATGTGAAGTAGGAGAGGAAAGTGTATTATTGAGGAATCTTCTGTCAAATATTCGGTTGATAGTCGTACTGTGTTGAGAAGCAACATCAGTTGTCTGAAAGACCCTGGAGGTTTGTATTTGATTATGTATATGTGAAAGTATATTATTGATTAGGGTTGTGTTTGGATAGGTAAATCTTTCGAATTTTTTGATAGCATGCTAGTTATCAATCCGTTTGATCGGGAGAGATTGGTTGTCCTTGATCTGTTGGATCAAGGAGTATTGAGGCTTTGTGAGTGAAGCATTGCCTGGGAGGACATCTGGCTGACACTTTGTGTTGATGTCTAGGTCCTGAAGTTGGAAAGGTGATGTTGGTCATAGAGTTCTGACCTTGGATATGTTGAAGAATCTAAGGCAGTTAGAGTTGATGAGATTCTTCTCGCCATGATAGCTATTTGAGGTTCTTTTAACTTTTCTTATTAGTGCAATCTTTCCTTATTATTAGAGTGTGTCTGCATAGTTCATCAAATAGTTACCACAAACAAAAGAGACAAGAACACACAATGTTGGCTTTCTGCCAGGGCCAAAACCTTTCACTCTTTGAGAGGAAAAACCACACGAAATTCTTCTTATAGAGATTCCAATTGACAAATACCAAGACCATGACCCTTGACTTATTAAGCCACTCCAAGACCAAGACACCAGTCCTCTTCTTTGTCACTGTTGAGATCATCATCATTGTTGCACCACTAAGGCCATCACTACTGCATCACTAAGATATTCATTCCTCATGCACCATGATTGCTCCATCATTGAGATCTTCATCACTGTTCCATCATGATTGTTCCTTCATTGAGATCTTGTTGCACCAATTCTTCATCTTCACCAAGAACTTTATCACACGAATGAGATCTCCATTTCGAGGTATATATGTATGACAGTTGTACGGAAGTCTTCATCTTCATTAGGATCATGATTGATATAATGATTACAGTGATGCCGAGGACATGATTGTGTCTATGATATAAGCTTCATCGAGATCCTTCCTCTAACATGAATGTCAAGACTATTATTGTGATCTTAACCAATGTTGTAACCATGTTTTCCTTGCACTGATATTTGTCATAACTATGTCGAGACTGTATCACTATGACCCTGTAACTAGGTCGAGACTGCAGAGATGAATGCTTTAGGATTTTTGTTAAGTCAAAATCAAATTTATTATGTAAGAATCCCTTCTTAGGTTCATGGTGTCAAAGATAAAAATCTATTTTGTAATGTCAAAACCTCCTCCATCAAGTCACCTTGCAAATCAACCTCCAGATTGATCCTCCACAAGTCGACTTCCACAAATGATTCATGTCGGCTAATTTATAGTCAGAGACAACAATAAATACCCATGTGAACTCGACCCAACTAAGACAAAAGACAGAAGTTTGGATATATATTACAAGTCAGTGAAGATAGGATTATCTTCAAGATTGAAGTAATGAGTAATTGTAGGACCGAGACACTAAGTAATTGTAGCACTGAGACACTAAGTGATTGCACAACCTAGGTACTGAGTTATTGCAGGACCAAAGCATGACATAAATACAAGACCAAGATATGACAAGATTGCATGACCGAAACATGGCATGAATACAGAATTGAGGCATAACAAGACAGTCGGATCAAAGCATCGCATAAACACAGGACCGAAATAAAGTATTATTACAGGACTTAAGTATGATTTGACTACAGAATTGAAGCATGATGTGTCACTTAGGAACAAGGTTGACTTGATGGATGGAAGGTGTGTTTGGTCTAGGTAATTAGGGTCTTGTTCATTTCAATTTGATTTGAATCTACTGAAGGAAGAGTTGTTGACTGGGTTTTCCCCTCCATAGGGGTTTTTCCTTCGCTGAGTGCCTACATCCTATATCCCTTGTTGTTTGGCTCTTATCTCGATGAAATAAAAATATAAATAACAACTAATAACCATATAAGAATATTCACAAGTAAATGTCAAGATCTAAGAGAAATATAATGCCCTATATTTCTCAACAGGTTTGTGAGGAGAAAGCCCACAAAAGGATGTGTTTGTGGCTAAAGTACCCATGTTTGCGCTTTTTGACCTAAGGCCGAGGGCTTGGAAGTTGGAACCCAAAAATACTAATATTATATTCTGTTAAAATTGGCAGCTAGGGACGAATTCCACCTTGGGACAACTCATTTGATGGAGATGATGATTGCATTAAATTCCTCTTATCGAGAGGACCAAAATTGATATAAAGATCATCTAATTTGGACAAGCAGAAGTGTGATTTTGAATTTATGCCCACACATGTGCAAATTGTTCAGGTCAGCCACATCATCATGTAGGCTCATGGAGCCCAATGGACATGACTCTTCACCCTCAACGACTTGTATAAATACAAGTGTCTTCTCACCTCATTTGGCATCATCATCACTCACACAATATTCTCTCTCCTTCTCTCACTGGTTCGTACAACTATTGGACAACTTCTCTCTCTCTCACGTGTGGCAAGAAGGACAAGTTTCTGGACTAAATTGCAGGGCCGAAAATTTCAAGAGTTGACCAAGTTTGACCATCGTTGAACAAGGACTCTGACATTTTTTTGACTGTGATTTTTGGAAGGTTATTTTTGTTTCTCTAGGAAACATTTCTAGGCACAAAAAATGACAATATATCGACAGTTTGACCAGCATTGACTTTCGGGTTGACTGCAACTTTGACCACAGAAAATTACCGCAGATTCTCTCTCTCATTTCATTGAATTTGACTGGATTGTTTTAGGCATATTTTGATCAACAGGGTCAAATTTCACTGAGGTTGACCGAGCTCAAGGAGGCAAACTTGACAATTGCATTGACCATCTTTGACTCTCTGGTTAGGGCTAAAGTTTGACTGCAGTTGACTGCAGAGTTGTCAGGGTTGTTTTGACTTTGATTTGGCAATTCAATTTTTGTACTCTCTCTTTGTTGAACATTTGATATAATAATAAGAAGATTTGATCAAAGAGTTTTCCCCTCATTGGGGTTTTTCCCTGGCATCTGCCAAATCTGATGTCCTCTTGTCTTGACAATGTGATTAATGGTTAATGTGATTGCTATTGGAAAGCTAAATTGAAATTGTCATTGGGGTGCTAAAGGAACATTGAAGTAATTGTGTTAAGCATAGAACATACCATTGCTATCTAAAATTAACATGGTATCAGAGCACAGGTGAAGACAAAGCCCAAGCAAGAGTGAGAAAAAGCAATCACTAAGGGAGATCTGTTGGACAAGGTTATTGGGCTAATGGCTACTACATCTTACGTCAAATCTGAGGATAAGCTCAAGAAAAAATATGGCTATCATGCATGGAAGAGACTTTGGAAGAGCATGATGCCATGGACTATGTGAAGGGAAGAGTGGCGGAGCCTCCTTTAAATGCCCCTGTTGTTGCGAAGACTAAATATAAGAAAGGTGAGGTCAAAGCTAAGAAAATTATCATAGACTCCATTCTAAAGCATTTGGTTGCCTATATTTCTAATTTGGAAACATCTAAGGAGATGTATGATAAGCTGGTTGGGATGTTCAAAGTATACAATGCAAATCAAATCCTCTTTCTCAAGACCACGTCGAAGGACGTCAAGATGGATAAAGGGGAGTCTATCCAATCCTACTTCATGAGGATCACACAAATCAAGAATGACCTTCTATCTATTAGAGAAGTTATTGCTGACAAGCAGCTCACTCGAATTGCACTTGGAGGTCTTCCAAGATCCAGCAAGTATCTCTAAATCTTTTAGTTTATTTTGTTATTTAACCCTGTGACCTAACAATTCAATTTTAAGTGTGTAGAGATCATCAGTGATTCAGATCTTGGGCATTAGGGGAAGTCTTTGATTGGACCATCCAACTCCCAAGACATAGAGATTGAAGAGCCCGCTTTGTTCGGTTTCAAAGACTTATCTAACAATTTATTTTGCAGAGATTCTTGGTCACTGCTCATCTAAAATTTAAAGTCTAAATCTATTTATCTCTGTCTATTTGTGCTTTAATTGAATAGATCTACTACTGAGAGCCATTATTCGCTAGTCAAGGAACCCTCATTCCTTGAATTAGCCCTTGTAAATTTGTAATAGATTCTTGTATATATTTTCCTAACCCTTGTATATATTTTACTCACCTTGTATATATCAACTTGGGCTTTTTCTTTTCTTTGTTTTTTCTTGCAAATTTGAAGAGAGGACAAGGGTTTTTCTTTGGTTTTGTTCGCAAGTGGATTATTCTCAAAAACCAAAGAGAAATTGATTATTTGAAGCCTAAGCTCTCACCTAGCCTAGACAGATAGGGTTTAAGTGCAACGAATCACATTTTGGAGGGTCGTCTAACATTTCTAAGCTCTATATCGAGGGTTGCAAGCCTTAGGGGCCTCTAACCTCTTTTGAAGAAGGGCTTCAATTTTTTTTAAAAATGGTTTTGTAGTTTACTTGATTTTATTGCTCATTTTTAGCCTAGTCACAGGCCTATTGGAGCTTATTTCAGCTAGCCGCAAGCCTTCAAGGCCTTTTTATTTTTCTCTTGGTATCAAGTGACTAACCCTTGAATTTTTGCAGAAGAAATCGATATATATTTTGAAGGGTTTTCTCTGTAAAAAAAAATGAGAAGTTAGCCTTTAGAGGGTTAATATTTTGAGACTATTTTTGGAGGAAACCCGCAAGGTTTTGGAGCACTTTTTCTCCTTAGTCATGGGCTCAAGGAAGGTCGCAAACCCTCTCTGATCTGAAGTATACTCCCTTGAAGGGTTATCGAAATTTTTAAGAGTTGGAAGGCTTTAAAATTTTTCAAATTTTTTATATAGATTTTATTTATAAAAAAAATATAGCCTTCCTCCTTGCTAGGTTGTGAGCTTTGATGGTTATATTCATCAAAGTCACGGGTTTTTAGAGGCTTGGAGCAAGTCGTTTTCCATTAAAGTGACATCATCTATCGGCGCGTAGCCTCTTCTTTGACGTATTGAAGCTTGAGTAAGAATTGGTTGTTGTAAGGTTCCTATCATCTTTGTAATCTCCCCAAGGTTGGAAGAGCCCTTCTCACTGTCTAAAGGGTTTCTTCTTCATTGTAATTAATAATAATAAAATAATAAAAGTGATCTTGTTCTTGAAGGGAGCTTGGGATTCAATCCCATGGTATCCCCCTCCTTCTATAAAAGGGAGGAGCTCTCATCTTCTTAGCTTAGCTTTTCTTTTCATTTGTTTCACTAACCTCTTTTCTATTTCTCATTTGATTAGTTGAAGTCTCATTGTCATCATAGTTAGATCTAATCTCTTGAGATACATGGTTTCTTGTCATCTATTGTTGGCTATTTGATCTCTTGCATTCTAGATTTGAGGCAGTCTTTCTAATATTTCCTCGTTAGCAATCTCATTTGCTTTATCATACAATTCTCACTTGTTTCAAATTATCATAATAATACATCTTAATAAGCATTAATAACAAAAGGCATTTGAGCTATTGTTTCATAACATTAAGATCTAATCATCATCTCTTTCATTTCTATTGTTTCATTGAGTAATCATAAATTTGCTTCAATTGAATCATTGATTTAAGCTAATAATCTTGTGTTTTAAGAGATTATCATAAAACTTGATTATAAGTGGTTTAACATTTCCTATATTGAAGCATCTTGTTATAATTGAATCTCATTGAAGCATTAGCATTTGCATTTGCATCCAAGATTTAGACTTGCACCTTAAAATTTACCTCCAAGCATAAGCTTGTTTGATAGAAAGATAGGATCACCTTCTGCATAATTCAATTTAAGAAGCTTGGCCCTTAAACAACGGTCTAAACGAGTGACCTTGTAGTTCTCTGGTGGCCAAGTCCCTTGTAGGAATGGAGGCACTTGCATTGCTAGAAGCCCTAGGTAGGTATCGTTAATGAGGCCTTAGCCTCCTACCCCAGCACTTCTCCCAACAACCTTGTTCTAAGACAAGCTTTGATAATTGAGGAGAAGGCCTCACCTTAGTTTAGGCATATAATTAAAATTAACCAAGATCTTGCATCTCACATAGTTTAGATCTTGCATTCACTCATCTAACATCATCATTTTGCATTTCAATCAATCATTGTAATTGGAATTGTGAACTTATTCTATACTTGCAATTTCTACATTGTTACACTTCTTAATTTCAAGTTTATTGTCTCTTGAATATCATCTTTACTTGAAGTAGAATTTTTTTATTTCTTGCAAGCTTATCTCTTATTGCTCATATCTCTAATTGATTTGTAGTCTTTGATCTCTTGTGCTAACCTTGTCTTGCAGCATTGCTTATCTTGTGACTTGGGGTTTCATTTCCTTATTATGTAAGTGTTATACCTAAGATTGAGCATTGTTAAAAAGGCACTAGTATCTCATTTTTCATCTCACTAAGTGTCATACTGATCTAATTGAATCTATCTTTAACACTCACATTGCTCATTAAATAATTACACTTGTCAATTGATCTTAATTCAGGTTATCAAGAGAAGTAATTGCCTTGCCTTAGATCTCCTAGACTTGTTGTTCCAACAAGTTTTCCTTTAGTTTTCCATCCTTTAGGGACTACCCCCCTTAGCTTTCCTAGGAGAGAGCTTAAACGGAGTGAGTAGGGAATAGGTGATAGCCCCTACTCTAAGTGTTGCACCATAAAGACTATAAATTGTGGGGTTGGAAACTTTTCCCACATTTAGATGTACATCTTAGGCGAAAACAAGTCGTACAACCTAGCAAATGAAATATTTTTGAAAAAAGCAGGGGCCGAATTCGAATTTTTTTTGTGTGGCTTGCAAAGAATAAAAGAAAAGTTGGACAGTTGAACTAACAACCGCAAGCTGTCAAAGTAGCCGCCAAGGCCGATAGGATAGCATGCAGGGTCACGATGCAAGAATGGACACGAGAAGTCGACAATAGTTCAACAGTCGAGGACACAGGCAAATTTGGTAGTGTGCTAGGTGCTAGAAAATTGATGGATCAAACTACAAGTTAGCATGGGCGACAATAAAATAGGAAAATGCAGAAAGTCGGCACAGTCGAGACGAGCTAGATTTGTCATATTAGAATAGTCCCACCCTTTGCACACCATCGTCAAGGGATAGTTGTCGTGGTTGTGTGAAAAGAAGTTGGGATGGATGAAGCGAACAAAGTTCCTTCTATAAGTTAATTTCTCCAGAAAACTTGGAATATCAAGATATCCATTAAGGATATAAATATTATATTAAATAAGTGAATAAGAATGAGAATGAATGAATTATTTACAATGAGAACGAGAGGCTTGCTTATATATCAAGCAAGTGTCTCTTCATGAAGAGTCATGTCTCATTTAGACATGCCTCTTCAACCTAATTACTAGTTAACTAATCATTATTACAATTTATCTTTATTATTTATATATATTTTATTCGTTACATTGCCTCCTTCCTGAAAGAGCTTTGTCCTCAAAGCTTGTCGATGAAAAAAACTTGATCTCTTTTTCGGTTTCAAAAGTCTTTCTGTCTCAGAATAGTCATCCGCGTCGATACAAGTTGATATGATCTTCTTAGTGACAAACAAAATTGTCGCACCGAGAAGGGATCAGACCATCCCAGATTAATCTTCTATATAGTACTCTGATCACTGGAATTTTGTAACGACTTGTTAGCATAAGACTGGATTGAGATTACATCACTATTATCCAGAACATCAGTTTGTTGTTTCGGTTCTGACTGGTTCAAATATGTAGCATGGTTGTTTCGTCTGTTCTCATGATTCGGATGCTGTTAAATTTAGGTATGTTCTATGCTAGAGCAATTTATTTAAATTTTCACAGTTAGCAATCACATCAGCATTACGATAAACTGCAGATAGAACATAAATATAAAACGCAGAAGACAAGCCAAGACAAGAGGACACAAGATATGGCACGAGCCAGGACAAACCCACAATGTGTGGGGAAACCCTTGGATCAAAACTTCTTTATCTTCAAAGTTCAGCAGAGAGAGAGAGAGAGTCATTTACAATAGAAGTCAACACTTTGACTTATCTAGATCTAAGCATAGATCATCTCCTAGAACGATGAGATCAGTTGAAGACATTCTGCTTCAACTGCATCTCGTCCATTTGCTGCACCTTACGGTGTAGCACCATCAAGCTGCATCATACTATGTTGCCCATATATCATCATGTTATGCCATTGTGTTGCACTGTACTGTACCATGCTGCCCACATCATGCTGTCACCCATCACACCATGTTCATCATCTATACACTGCTAAGTTGCAGGAAATGCAGGGGGAGGGGTCGTTTCCGAACGGAAACGCGTTTCCGCGCCGTACGGGCCCCGTTTCCCACAAAATAACACTTGTTTTTAAAAAAAAAAAATTCTAATTAATTTTTAATTTTTTTTAGGGTTTCTAATCACTTCTAGAAACCATTTCTAAAGTTATAAAATAGCAGTGCCTCTCATTCTCTCATCACACTATTCAGCAAGGAGTTTCTCTTGGAGATTGGCAGTTGTTTAATATATTATAATATAGTATTAATAATATTATATATATTATTATATATATTCGCGTCTCCCCGTTTCCAAAATTTGGGGAGGTCTCGTTTTGTTTCGCTTCCGCGTTTCGTTTCGCTTCCCCGTTTCCCCGTTTCGTGCAACTTAGATACACTGCAATGAGATCATGATCCTCGTCATCATCATTATGCCGAGACTCTGATCATCATGGTAATTACTACTTCCTTTTAACATAGTAATACTGCAGCCCTTTACACCATGTATAACCCTCGACACTGTCCCTTGATATGCTTGTGATCACAGTTATTACCGAAACATAATTATACCGAGATCATATGACTGATATAGTATCTATATAAATGCCGAGACTTATCCATTGACTGCGTATGGACTCTGGAGTAAGCGCTGTAGCGAGAGCATTGACATATATATGATCTAAGACTGTCAGGAGAGTGAGTGTTCCTCACTGTAATGCCAAGACTGTGCCTCTTGTTTACCCAGCAAAGATTCCAGTGATGCCACTCATTCGTAGACCTGATCTGTTGTCTTTCTTGAATCCAATTCGCTGCTCAAACCAATTAACCGAACTCAACAGCCTGTCATTACATATGTCTCCTTGCGCGTTTACCCAAGAGCGGGCATCTATATGAATTACCCGATAACCCTGCGCATTTATATGTCTGAGTAGCTGTTTGAATTCTATTTTCCAATCGTGACAATCTGCTGTGTATACCGACTCTCCTGCGCTGTTACCCGAGCGTAACAATTGCCCATGCGAACCCGCGCTGCAATATACCGAGACTGTTCTATTATCTCTCGACCCGTCTTTAATTTACCGAGCTCCAAGAACGCGTAGTCAACCCTTCATACGCATGAGCTATGCGCGGCTCACTTCCTGGAATGCGAGAGACTCCATTGGTTTATATCCATTCTGAATGAAACCTCAACATTTTTATATGCGGATTATTCCTTTAAACGACGCGTCCATCCATGCCGCCGACTCTCCAAATAATACGCTCATGTCGGCTCCATTTATAATTATCTTTTATTTACATATACGTATTTCTTTATATTTTAATGGCCATCTCCATTATATATATAAGCCACGTATATTTTCCCACATATGATTTCCGTATGCCCATTAATGGAACCTCCATTCGTTCTCTCTCCACATGCATCATATTATTTTAATGGAACCTCCATTCGTTCTCTCTCCACAACGTATGTCGGTTCACCCATGCATGCCCATACATAAATTATGTCCGCTTTTTATTCATGTGTTCTCCCCACATGTCTTATGGCCGACATGCTCTCTTATATACGAGCCCATGCATTTTATTTTAATTGCCCATCGATATACATGTTTTCTCCCATGTATATATTATTATATTCGTACCTCCATAATATCATGCTGTCATAAATAAGCTGATCCACATGGAGTTTGGCCCTAGTTGCCAATTTAACACTCCCTCTCAACTAGGGAGAACTCCATCCGGTGATCCATAAGTCCGACAATACTATCTCGGCCATCAGTGCCCTGCACTGCTCTGCCTAACTCTGCTCAGCTCTGCTCTGCTCGGTTTTGCTAGCTCTGCACTGCTCAACTATGCTGGCTCTGCTAGCTCAGCTCTGCTCAGCTCTGTTGGCTCTGCTCTGCTCAACTCAGCTCTGCTGAACTATGAAGAAGAAGAATTGATCGAGAATGTCTCATACCATTCTCCACTGCTTCGAAGTCAGTCTCAGAGTACGTACCACTAGTCCCAGACTAGTCTCAACCAACCCGAAGTCAGTGTCATAGTATGTACGACTCTCACTGGTCCCAAACCAGTATCGCAGTCTCAGAGAGTGTACCACTGGTCCCAGACCAGTTTCAACCGACCCGAAGTCAGTGTCATAGTATGTACGGCTCTGCTTTGTTCTGTTCTGCTCTGCTTTTGTCCGAATTATGAAGAAGAAGAAATGATCGAGGATGTATCATACTGACTCAAAGTCAGTCTCAGAGTATGCACCACTGGTCCCGAACCAGTGTCAACCAACCCGAAATCAACGTCATAGTGAGTACAACTCCACTAATCCCAGACCAGTATAATTCTCCACTGACTCAAAGTTAGTCTCAGAGTGCGTACCACTGGTCCCAAACTAGTCTTAACCGACCCGAAGTCAGCTTCATAGTAAGTACCACTCCTACCACTGGTCCCAGATCAGTATCGCAGTCTCAGAGAGTGTACCACTGGTCCCAGACCAGTCTCAACTGACCCGATGTCAGCGTCATAGTATGTACCACTCTTACTGGTCCCAGACCAGTACTGCACTGGGACGAAGTCAGTCTCAGAGTATGTACCTCTGGTCCCAGACCAGTCTCAACTGACCTGAAGTCAGTGTCATAGTATGGTACAACTCCTACCACTGGTCCTAGACTAGTATCATTGATCCTAGATCAATGGAGGTATCCTAGCGTAGGGAGTACAGTAGATACAAAGATGCGCCCATCGGTACTACTATGGTCCCTAACTTCATTTCCCTGCTCATTGATCAGATGAGAGGTACTTCCCATGAGTCCCAGACTGCATAGGTAGGATGCGTCGACAGGAGAACTAATCAATCCTGTCCTCATAGGAGAACACATCAATCCTGCTACAATCGCCATGGAGAACACATCAATCTAGGCCGCCATGGAGAACACATCAATCCAGGCCTCACAGGAGAACACATCAATCCTGCTATAGTCACCAGGGAGAACACATCAATCAAGGCCTCACAGGAGAACACATCAATTCTGCTACAGTCGCCGTGGAGAACACATCAATCCAGGCCTCACAGGAGAACACATCAATCCTGCTACAGTCACCATGGAGAACACATCAATCCAGGCCTCACAGGAGAACTAATCATCCTGCTACACAAGAGAGCGAATCATCCTTTTCCACAAGAGAGCGAATCATTTTGTCCCACAAGAGAGAAAATCATCTTGTTCCAGTGCGCACCACCAGGGGAGGGTGAGTCACCCTATGGTCGTATGTTGCTCCAGTAAGAACCGCAAGCCCTCAATGCTCCCAGAGCTCAATGTATGCAACATGCAAGACCCTTGTACAAGGATTCTTGACGACTCCAAGTCGTTTGGGAAAATCACAGATTAGATCTTTCCTCTAGGCTTTGACAAGGTGTATCGACTTGTACATCATTTTAATGCGATGGAGCCTCCTTGCTCATCGACTTACCATATCCCAGATGATGTCTATCTACTGGAGCAATCGACGAATACAGGATTCCTCAATAATCCAATCCCACCTCTGGTTGTTACAAAGAATCACAATGGTATGTGTTCAAACAGCTCACTGAAGAGCTTCCCCAACCAAGCAGCTTCATATGAGTTCATACTCGTAGATATGTATCCGGTCTTGGCGGTGCTAATGGAAACCGACTTCTGCTTCCTGCTCATCCATTATATCAAAGAAAAATCCAAAGAGAAACAACACTAAAAGTGCTCCAGTGATCCTCCACACTACCTGCCTAATCCGCATTCGAATAATCATGCAGTTTCATATTTTCGGCAGTGTATCTCAATCCATGAGAGATTGTGTCCTAAAGACATCTTAGAAGATTCTTGGCACCAATCTAGTGAAGCTCAACCAAATATGAGCTGACAATGCTAACTGCAAAACATATGTTCGGATGGAGGTTCACCAAGAACATCAACGTGAATGAGTTTTTGAAACTCAGAGGCATTTCCCAAATCTGGTCTGACATCACTACCATATAACTTCTGAAAGTTAAGATCCTTGAGGTAGTCACAGGCTTGCAGTACCAAATCTTTTCAGAGTTTTCACCACATATTTTCCTTGAGATAGGAAAATTTCTCTTGGCTTCTGCCACACGTCAAGTCCTTGGTTCTTCATTTCAAATTCAGAAGCCAACTCCCTCTTACATTTGTGAATGAGAGGGTATGCACCTATTAGAAAGAGGTCATCCACATACAACACCAGTATGAGAGGCTTGTCATCTTCAACCTTAAAGTAAAGGTTAGGATCGGCTTCACTCCTAGTGAATCCTAGCTTCATCAAGTAGCTATCAATCCTTTCATACCATGCTCGGGGTGCTTGCTTCAGCCCATAGAGAGTCTTCTTCAACTTGCATACATGAGATTTTCAATCATAAATCTCAAATCCTTCAGGTTGCTCCACATAGACCTTTTCTTTGATCGAACCGTGCAAGAATGCGATCTTGACATCCATCTGATGTAGTTTCCATCCTTGTGAAGCCACAAGGGCTATGATCAAGCGGATGGTCATATATCTAGCAACAGGTGCAAATATCACATCATAGTCTATACCTTCCTTCTGGAAGAAACCACGAGCAACAAAATGAGCCTTATACTATTCCGTACTTCCATCTACTGCAGCTTTATCTTGTAAAGCCATTTTGAAGTAACAATTGTCTTGTCCTGGGGTCTGGGAACTACTTCCCAGACATCATTCTCCATAATGGTCAGAGCATCTTTCCATACTTGATGCTTGACGACATCTGAGAATGATGAAGACTCATTTTGTATGATTGTGCTCATACTGGTCAGGTATCCTTGATACCTGTTGGGTTTCTTACTTTCACGGAAGGTTCCTAGGGGTGCAACATGTCTTTCAGCATCATCAAGTATCCCCCTAAGCCATGAAGGCCTCTTCCTGGAAGAGGAGGGCTCAGGTGGATAAATAGGATCCATCGGTTCTTCCACATCAGGGATTGTTACATCATCTACTCATAGAGACAGCTTCCACAATCATACGATGCTACACCATTCTGCTATGGAGTATGTGGTGTAGTAGTCTCCCTCTTAATGCCAACCTCAGATATGCTTGAGTTAACCAACGATAATATATCGGAGGTCTTGCTTAGGCTTGAGGGGAATGGTCCCCTTTTGAGCTTTCCTTCGCACTTCCTGAACATACACCTTCTTTTTCTACTCGAAATTCAGGCATCCCTGTTACCATATGTCTTACATCGGGTAGATCTTTGTAATGAAGGTGGGCAAACCTCCAATGTCAAAGTTCGGACTAAAGAGATGTGTCATAAGACATGACACCTACCTGACTTTCATTGACCCGATATAATGAATCAACACAAAACCCAAGAGTAAAGGCATCTTTAACATTATTTTTCGATACACGTACCTTGCCATCGCTGAAGGTTACCTTGTAGCCTTTGTCTTCCATTGCCGAGATGGACACAGGTTCTTTCGGAGGTCAGGTACATTTAATACATCCTGGAATTTCTAGCATTCTTGAATGCTTGTCCTCTTCCTTGATTCCCAGCTCTCCTCTTATCTTTGCTATTGAATTTGTCATTCCTTTGATTGCCATCAGAGGGATTTTGATCATCGTCCCGATGTGAGTCCTTTCTATCAAGGCACTCCCTTGCATAGTGACCTGCTTTATCGCAGATGTAACATCGTCCTTTTCTTCCATCCTTAGGTCCAGCCTTTGCTTTTGATTTAGTCCCATAATTTTTTCTTTTCTTAGCATGAGAAGAAAAGGCAGCAGGAGGACCTTTAGGCATGGGATTTCTTGCTCTTCTACCCTTGTTTCTTCTTGAATGCATCTAGCCATTAATTCCTTGAAACCAGGAATTACATGATTGTTTAGAAGAGTAGTCACGAACACGTACCATTTGGATAGTAATCCTCCAAGAGTCATGAGTGCCATTTCCCTATCAGCAATAGTCAGTCTATCATAGATTTCCTTGGAGGTGTCTAGTTTAGAGATGTAGGCCACCAAGTGCTTGTCGATAGAGTCTCGGATGATCTTCTTCGCTTTTACTTCTCCGTTCTTCCATTTGTTCTTGGTAGCAGGAGGTGCATTTGATGGAGGTTCAATAATATTGCCTCTCACATGATCCAACACTCCTTAATACTCAAGGGTTAGATTGATAGACATCTTCCATCCGTGATAGTCAACTTTCTCACGGAGCTTGTCTTCGGCAGGAAAGAGTGTTGAGGACCCCATCATTCTTTAAGGATAGCCTTGCCAATCTTCTCTTCGGTGATTGCTCTTGCTCTTGCTCGAGCTTTGTCTTCACCTCAGCTCCGATACCATGTTAAGTTATGGTATGTTCTATGCTTATAATAGTTTACTTCTTTTTCTTATTATATTCCACAGATTAGCAATCACATGTACATAAAGTAAAGTGCAGATAGGACATTAAACGATCGACAGAAAACAAGCCAAGACAAGAGACACAAGATGTGGCGGCTAACCAGGGACAGATAAAATCTTCTTTTATCTTCAATAATTCAGCAGAGAGAAATAGTACAATAAATCTGATTTATATCAGCAGTAGCAAACCCTAGATCAGCAACATCAACATTAGCGGCTTATCATCAAACTAGGGCAGACGATATCTCACAAACCGACCGTCGGATCGGCTTGATTCCACCACCAAAAGTTGCGTCTTTCAAAGGAGGTTCAAATGAACCTACAACTTAGTTCGAATGAGGAGATCTTCTAGTCCACGCAGGTCAAACTTCACTTTTGCAGTTGCAGCTTCAGTTTCAACAGCTTCCTTCAAACTAGGGTAGTGGATATCTTGCAAACTGTCCGTCGGATTGACTTGATTCCACCACCAAAAGTTGCAGCTTTCAGAGGAGGTTTAGATGAACCTACAACACAGTTCAGATGAGGAGATCTTCTAGTCCACACAGGTCAAACGTTACTTCTGTAGTTGCAGCTTCAATTTTAGCAGCTTCCGGCTTCACATGTGTGAGGGAGAGACCCTTTTCTGCGCAGTAGAGAAGAGACTCTTTTCTGCGCAGTAGAGATAGAGAGAGATGTGATGAGATGAGTGAGTCCAAATGAGGAAAAGTCCTATATTTATACACAACGTTGGTGTTTGAATAGATGCGATTGTTGGGCTTCTGAGCCTACATGAGTTGTAGGTCGGCTTGATAATAATTCCATAATCAACATAAATTCATATCTCCATGAATACTTATCGGAATTGGATGATCTTTATATCAATCCTACACCTCTCGATGAGAGGAATCTAATGAACATATTATCAGCCATGAATAAGATGACCCACATGAGGTTTTGCCCTAGTTGCCAATTTTAACACCATTTGCCCTTGTTCTTCGCCTAATCCTAGAAATCACTTACCTTGAGTAGACCTTTACTATCAGTGTCATTCTTGAGATTGGCTAGTTCTCCTATTAACAGGTTAGGTTCCTACTGCCAATTGTCCTCCCAAAACCAAGCTAGGTTACTATCTGTGATCTTCCAGAAACTATGCTTCTGTACAATTGCCCTATTCTCCCAGGTATTGTTCCAGATGTGGGAACCCTTGATGAGCCCAGACATTCGAATGTGATCTTTTTCTTGCCAATCATTTGCATACTTTTGTTTCTAGATCTTGGCCCACGGGGTTGCCGATTCCTTTAGCCATCTCCACCATAGTTTTGCCCCTAAAACTTTGCTTAGGGTTTTAGGGTCATGAAGTCTCAAACCACCATGGGTCTTAGATTTACAGAGCTTATCCCATGCGACCAAAGCCCATTTCTTTTTCTCTTCCCCTTTGCCCCAGAGAAAGTCCCTTTGGATATTTTGGATAAGATGCAAAACTCCTTTAGGAGCAGGAAGAGCTAATAACATGAATATGGGAACAGTTTGTAGGACAACTTTTGTTAGCACTAGCCTGCCTGCTACATTCAAAGACCTGCTTGTCCATTTTCTGACTCTGTCCTGGAGTTTATTGATTATTGGCTCCCAAACTTCCATACTCAGAGGTTTGTCTGTTAGAGGTATCCCTAGATATTTGGAGGGTAGCTATTCTCTTTGGAAGTCGAGAATTCTGGTGAGATTTCTTTGAATAGCAATGTCAGTATTAAAAAAGAAAATCTTTGATTTGGTAAGGCTTACCTCTATACTAGAAGCCATGGCAAAGTCATTCAGGATTTGCTTGAAATCTTTAGCTTCCTTGACCGTGGGTGTACCTTGCAGCATAGCGTCATCCACAAATTGTTGATGAGTCAAGGCATCTTCATTCAAGGTGAATTTGAGACCCTGGATTTTGCCTTCTACCTTGGCTGATTTGATCGCATTGCCTAAACCTTCCATCATGAGAATAAAGAGGAAGTGGGAGAGAGGATCTCCTTGTCTGAGGCCTCTCGAAGGCCTAAAGGTTCTGGATGGTGATCCATTAAGTAGGATTGAAAAACTTGCTGTGGAGACAAGGGCCATTACCCATCTTATCCAATTGTGCTCAAAGCCATACGCTTTTAGTACTTCCCTGATATAAGCCCAACTTAGCTTATCATAAGCTTTCGCTAGGTCAAGTTGTATGATCATACCTGCTTGCTTCTTACTCTTGAGAGAATGTACCACCTCGTGTCCTTGAATGATGTTATTTAGAATTTGTCTTCCTTCCACATATCCAGTTTGCTCCTCAGACACCAGAGTTGGAAGAAGTGGCTTGAGCCTATTTGCAATTAATTTGGATATAATTTTGTACACCACATTGCATAAAGCTATGGGTCTGAATTTGTCTGGTGTCATAGCTTTTTCCTGCTTTGGAATCAAAGCTATGAATGAGGCATTAAGCACCCTCAAAACAGTTTTAGATTTCCTCGAGTCCTCCACCACATCAAGGATATCTTGTTTGAATACTTCCCAACATGCTTTGAAGAAGTCTACATTGAACCCATCCGGGCCTGGAGCTTTCCCATTTTTCATCTCTTTAATGACTTTGCTGACCTCCTCTTCAGTCATTGACCTATTGAGATTGTAATTGTCTTCTCTAGTTACAATCTTTGGAATGTACTTTGTGAAGTTGTTGATGAATTGTGATCTTTCTATGAGAAGTTCCTCTATTATGCTTTGGAAATGTCATATCAGAGCAGATTCTATTTCTTTGTGGGTGCTGAGCTATTTTCCTTGAGTATCTTTGAGTTTTGAAATCCTGTTGTGAGCCCTGTGATCCACAGTTGACTTATGAAAAAAATTTGTATTTCTTTCCCCTTCCTTAATCCATTGCACTCTTGATTTCTGTCTCTAGAAGATCTCCTCTTGTTGGCATCTGTTCTCCCATTCCTGTTGAAGAGAGTCAGCTTGTATTTTCCTTTCCTCGGTAAAGCCATCTGTGATGAGGATCTGGTTAATTTCTTGTAATTTCTATTCAACTTCTTTTTTGGCTTTGAAAATATTGCCAAACTCATTTTTGTTCCAATCTTTGAGCCTAAGTTTGATGTGTTTCAGTCTTTGATGTAGAAGGAACATATTAGTTCCCTGAATGGGTATATCTTCCGCCCACCATTTTCCAATATTGCTGATGAAGTTAGGGTGGGTGAGCCAAACATTCTCAAACCTGAAAGGTTTGTTTCTCGGAGTGCCTATAAAAGAAGCTTCCAGTTGGATAGGCCAATGATCCGAGCCTCCAAAAGGGAGGATGAAAGCAAACAAGTCAAGGCCTGTGAGAATGAGGTCCTTAGAGATTATAAATCTGTCTAGTTTAGAGGCTACTTGAGAAGCCCCTCCCCGCTTATTATTCCAGGTGAAGGTACCATTTTTAGTCTCTGTATCCACTAGCTTCATGTCATTTAGGAAGTTCTGGAAGGCAATAGAGTCTCTGCCTAGTGTTCTGGTCCCACATTTTTTTTTCCTGAAAGAGATCTAATCATATTAAAGTCCCCTCTTAGAATCCAGGGTATAACAAGATGTCCTTCTCTAAGCTCCTCCAGTGAGATAAGAAACCTGAGTTTGTCTTCTAGTCTTTGAGGACCTGAGACATTTGTGATCAAATAGACTTCCTTATCACCCAAAGGTTGGATCACCATTGAAAGGTAGTTCCTGGATGCTTCAATATCTAGGATTTCAAGTTTCTGGGGGTTCCAAAGTGTGAAAATCCCTCCAGCTGTGTTGTCTGCTTTAACTTCTAGATATTCATACTTGATTAACCATTTGCTATGTATCTCTCTTATTTTATCTGTAAAGTACTTTGTTTCCTAGATAAACACCATATCAGGTTTTTCCTCTTTTATTCTATTGCTAAGATTTCTTTATTTCCTTTTACTTCCTAGACCCCTAATATTCCAGGTTGTGAGTTTCATTAAGAAAGATTTGTAAATGAGTAACTAGTAAGATCTTTCATCTTACTTGAGTTTATCATGAGTTTCCCACACTTTGTCAGCAGCTCATTCTATCTTTTCCTTCTTCTTTTCCTACCTGGGTTTTTTAACGAGTGTCCCTGTGTTACCTCCATCATTTTCACCCCTCTGTTTTCCTAGCTATCGTGGTTTCTTTTGACTCCAGAACCCTTTGATTGAGATCTCCAGAGGAAGAGCTGTTGCACTTTGTCAAACTCCTCTTGTGGTAGAGAATCCACCCCTTTGGTGGTTCCCTGCTCCAGGAACTTTTCTAGATCGAGATTCTCCCTTTCAAGAATTTCCTGCAGATCATGGTCCTCCGTTCCAACCTCGCTTGGGGTCATCTCATGGTCCTTGTCAAGTTCCATGGTGCTTGGCAGATCTTCCTTCAGTTTGTTGTTTTCAGGTATATCCTCCATGCTATCATCTTTTTCCTTCTCTGCAGGATTATCCTCCAATACCTGGTTCGTCCCATTGTTCCCACCTTCTTCTAAAATATTGAAGCTGTTGTGACTTGGGTGCTTATCCTCATTGGTTTTCTTCTGGTACTTTTTCCCTCCTTTCCCTTTGCCTCCCACTTTGGTAAAGCCTTCGGGATCTTTGCCTGTGTTGGTTTTATTACTGTTCTCCAGTTTGTTTAATGGGCAGTCTCTAAAGAGGTGCCCGTGCTCATGACATTTGCGACATCTGAATGGGACATGCTCATAGTCCACCGCCTGCACCCATTCTTCATCATATACTTCTAGAATGATTTCATCCGGAAGTGCTCCTGATAGGTCCATCTCTACGCATATATGGGCAAAGGAGGTGTATTTTCCTCGCATAGTCGCATCTGATATTTTTATAAAATGACCTAATTTATTGCCTATGGCTTTTAAGGATTTTGGCAGCCAATAATCTAAAGGTAGGGAGTAGAGTCTTATCCATACTGGTACTGATGTGAATGTCTCTCGTTCCGGGACAAAATTCATCACCCATGGTTGCATGTAGAGACCTGCAGCAGCATAAAAATATGGTCCTCCTTCGAACACTCTGTCTTTATCCTCTAGGTTTGTGAAGACCATTGTGACGAAACCCTTGGAACTGAGATGAAGGTTTATTTCCCCCTTTGGTTTCCAATGGTTTTTAATCCAAGCATGCAGAGCCTTCTCTGTTGGCCATATCCCCATAAATTTGCACATGACCAACTACGGCACCATGTGATCCCTATGCCCCTGTAGCATTGGATCGATTAACACAACCCGAGGTGTAATGGATGACCTAGGTTTACAGAGTCCTGTCATATTCTTGTCCTCAGCTCTCTGGCTGTCGCCTCCTATTCTCTAGTCTCTTCTGTCCTCCTCATGATTTTCTTCCTATTCATGAGCTCTGTTTTTTTTCGGTTTTCCTGTGTTGATATCCCCAATTTCTGCCTCCATTGGTTTCTTGAAGTGGTTTGAAGTAGCTTCCCTGCTGCTATTCGCAACTGCTTGATTGTAGGAGGGAGTGAAACTCCCCCCTCCTCGCCCCTACATGGTAACCAGCACTGTTGTCTCGTTGCAAACCCTGGTTCAACTTGCTCCCTCGCTCCGCCCCTCCGATAGTAATTTCCGTATAGGACACTCATTCTCATTTGTATCATCCTATATCAATTCTTTATAGAATATACAATTTAAAATTACTGTCCTACGATGGATGTCTTTTTCTACTAAGTATTTTAAATATTTCCACTGCGTATACGAATTTTGGTCGTTACAGAAACTCCTACATTCAAACAATTATGGAATGCATGGAGTCATGAAGAAGTCAAGATTTCTCTAGTAAGCAATGAAGAACATGAAGAGGAGAAAGCTTCAAATGCCTATTCTGCTCATCACAAGAAAAAAGGAACCTTCAAGAAGTCTAAAGGCCCTAGAAGGAAGATAGACCTATCAAAGATTGAATGCTACAATTCTCACAAGATGGGTCACTATAGAAGCGATTGTCCTGAGAATCCGAGGAATAAAAAGAGATATAGGGATCAAGCAAATGTTTCCAAAGAAGGATCTCCAAAGAACAACAAAATTGAAGAATCGGAAATAAAGGACTTATACTACTAAGTCCTTCTACTCTAAGTTTTGAATTGTTTTCCTTTATGCTTTGATTTCTAGTATTTATAGGTTTAACATGCTTTGGGAAAACATTGTTGAATTGTTTTGTTAAAGCTATAGGTATCCCTAGAGACTGGATTAAGAGGGAGCCCTCACCAATTTTCCAAAGATGAGTATCTTACTCCTTGTATTATCTTTCATATTTTCCTTTCCTTATCTAGATGTGTTTATACTAGATGCTAATAACATTTCTTTTTATATTTTCCTTGTTTAGAAAAAACTTGCAAATATGCTCAAGGGCTATGGAGAAGATCTCACAAGACAAAGCGTTGGAATTGATGTCCTATAAGGTTTTTCTAGAAAAACAACTCAAAGGTACGTTTTAGATCATAAGTTTTGTTCTCTTCGTGATAAAGGTATATTCATTTAAAAATGGTTGACATTACTAACAAGTGTTATGTCTAGGACCTTTAAATCATAGAAATTCTTGTTTGGGTGATTAATCATTAGATTAAATCTACCTTCATTAAATCATTATGTTTGTGGAACCCTAAAAGGTTCTCTATAAAACCCTAACCTAAGAGTATGCTAATGTGAAAAACCCTAGTCTACTTAGGGTTATTGATGAAATCTAATACTATTCTTTTGATGTTTGGGGTTTTAATGGTAATGTCATATTTGGAGTCTTAGTATTGTTATGGAAATCCTAGTCCTTTAGGTTTGAACGGTAATATGTTCCTAGACCTTGAGGTTTTCGTAATTTAGAGTTTATGAAAAAAAACCTTATAATATATAGAGTAAGCTCCTAGGAATGAAACCCTAGGTTTATGTTTGTCCGTCTGATAAAAAAACCTAGCCTAATCAAGATTGTTATATGTCTGACTTTAAATGTATTGATAGTTGTATCTTGGGTTTGTCCCATATTGATATGATTGTACATGATTATGAAATCCTAGATGTGTATATGTGCTAACGAAATTGTTGATGATTATAGTGTGTAAATTCTAGGGTTTGCAACTAAGCCCTAGTAGAAGTTTGATATTTAGGATATAATGATATTGTTTAGCCTTGATGATGAATCTAGGATTCACAACAAACCCTAGTAGAAATTTGACATATCATGGAAACCTTAGATTGTGTTGTGCTTGGCTTTATCTGTTGACATCTAAGACTGAGTGTCTCAAAGATGGAATCTAGGGTTTGCATTAAATCCTAGTAGAAGTCTAACATGTGAATTCTAAAGTCTTTGGATACATTATAGAACTATACTTGTTTCAAACTTCTAGAGTTTGCAATATCTTATAGTAGAGTATGTCATATCTCTGGAAGAAATATTGAGGCAATAGATAAAATGAGATTGATGTGATCTAGGGGTTATAACCTAACCCAAGCAAGAAGTTGGAATATAAAAGTATGTGTCTCTTGTTAGGTATTTGATGTCAAAAGCCTAATGCTTCCATTATTATATGATTCTGATATAGTTAAGTTCATGCTTCTATATATGTATCTGCTTGTACTTGCTATCTAAGTTGTGCAGGTACATAATTTTCAAGATGCTGAAGATATTCGTAAGTAAAGTTGATAAGCATGATGAAGGAAGTTATATGAATGATGATGATGACTTTGATAAGAAGGATGGAAGCCATGAAAGATTCTTTGATGTTATAGAAAGAAGTTGATCTCCCCAAGTTAAGAGGGAGTTGAGATAAAAGGACGCATATCTCCCAAGTTTAGAGGGTGGGCATATTATAGTCATAATGGATACCTTGAGGAAATTGGAGAATGCATATTGAGGTGCTACTGAAAGAAGGAAAGATTTGGTTGTTGCATGTGAAGTAGGAAATAAAGTTGAATGATTGAGGAAATATTTGTCAAGATTTGTTTGGGAAGCCTCTAGGTCCTACTATGATAAATTGTGAAGCAACATCAAGATGTTTGGAGACCTCGAAGGTTTGTGTTTACTTATGAGTATTTCAAAGATTGTTACTGATTGGGGTTGTGTTTGCACAAGAAAATCTCTCGAAGTTATGAAAGCATGCTTGATGTTATCGATCTGTTTCATCAAGAGAGATTTGATGTGTTGAAGCATGGTGTATCCCTGAGAGAACATCTGGTAGGCTTGTGTGTTGATGTCTAGTTCCTGAAGTAGTAGGGAGGGTAGTGTTGGTCATAGAGCTCTAACCTTGCATTACACACCTAGTTTCCTGAGTTGATGGTTAGAAAGTAAGCCTAATGGTACCTAGAGAGGTTGAAATTTTTAGTCCATCTTAGTCCCACCCAGATAGATTGCCCTAATTAGGAATCTAGTCCGTGGCACCTTAAGTGCCTAAACTCTTCATGGTTCACGTGTTTTGAGATCTTCCATGTACTTGTATATGTATGTATGAATACCTCCCTATTTACGAAGGAGTGTTGAAGAATGTAACTAGGTTCGGACTTCATAATTGTATTTGAGTCATAATGAAATGTATTTATCAAAAGAAAGAAAGAAAAATAATATTATTATTGTTATGACTTATTAAAGCATGGGTTTCATGCTTGGGTCATCATGTTTTAGGTCAAAGTCCCCATTGAGGAATTCTAGGTTTTGTCTTGAGTCACTAGAGTCATTGTCCATTTAAAGAGACCCTTCTTGGGCTTTTAAATCATGTAAAAAAAATTAATATTGAGTAAAATAAGTCATTTGTCATCTCCACACCAAGTCGGCCCTTACCTAATCAAGTCAGCCTATAAGTAAATTGAACTCCAGAAAAGGGTATATATACAAGCAGTTCAATTCATTTGGAAGATATCTCTCACACAAGTTCGATATCCAAGAGGAGGCAAAAAAAGTGTGAAATTCCAACAGGAGGAGATTTGCTGGAGAAGAAAAAATTGAAGTTTTTGGGTTGTCTCTCTCTCTCACCTGTGTGGATTTACTGTGCTATTTGCTGGTAGGTCGAAGTTACTGTTGGGTTGAAGTTTTGTTGGCCTACTGTTGGGTCGAAGATTTTGTCGGGCTATCGCTGGGTCAAAGTTTTGTTGGGCTACTACTAGGTCGAAGTTTTGTTGGGTCAAAGTTCTGTTGTTGCATCTAGGTCGAAATTGTTGCTAGAAAGTTATCATCTGCAGAAGAAGGGAAGGGTTGACTTGGTTATTGGAGGAAGTTTGTGTCTAGGTCAAGAAGTCTTGGATCATCTCGTGAAATTATTAAGGAAGAGTTGTTGACTGGGTTTTCCCTTAGATAGGGGTTTTTCCCTGGCTGTTTATCTACATTTGGTGTATGTGATCTTTGTGTTATTGTTTTGGTAATTACTTAATGGACTAAAGATAAAAGAAGAACAAAAGAAAACATACGAATATCACAAATAATTACAATTATAAAGAAAAAACTTCTGCCCTTTTTATTTTCTAACAGGGAAAAGGGAAGAAATCTCAAACTAAACCAGAATCCAGCCAAGGGGGCAAGAAGAAATATTTTTCAAATCTTAAATGCTTCAATTGTCATGAATTTGGGCACTATGCCACGAAGTGTCCACAGAAAAAGTCAACCAAGAAGAACTCAGGAGGAGCAACAAGTGAAGCTTTGGCTTTACAGTTCGAGCTTGACTTCACCCTTATCGCATGCATGACCAACATAGTGACGGGGAGCGTGTGGTACTTGGACTCTGGTGCCTTGTTCCACATGACACGGTGTAGAGACTTTTCCAGCGACCTAGAGGAGAAATATCTCCATATGCACATCGACTTGGGGGATGACAAAATGTAAAGTGTGACTGGGATCGGTATAGTCACCTTTTAGAGGGAGTCGAGATCCCCTCTCAAACTCAAGGATGTCATGTTTATTCCAGGCCTAAAGAAGAATCTCATCTCTGTTGTAGTTTTGGAAGACCGTGGTTATGATGTGATCTTCAACAAAGGGAAAGCTATCCTGAGACACATAGCCACAAGACAAGTGAAGCAGATCGGGGTTTATGTGAAGAATTTGTATAAGGTAGATGTGGAAGATTATGTTGCATTAAGCACCAAGGCGACAGAAGTGCAAAGCCGCAATGTCAGTGAACTTTGGCACAAAAGACTTGGCCATTTACATCATAGTCCCTAGAAGATTATGCAGAAAATAACCACTGGCCTCCCTAAAGGAGCACTTGAGTAGCATGATGTATGCAAAAGATGTACTTTTGGGAAGTACACAAAATTCAGATTCCATGATCAGGACAACAAAGCACATGTAGTCTTGCAAAGGATGTACTTTTGGGAAGTACACAAAATCCAGATTCCATGATCGGGACAACAAAGCACATGTAGTCTTGCAAAGGATCCACTCTAATGTTTGTGGACCTTTCTCGAAAACCTCCATTGCTAGACACAAATATTTTGTCATTTTTATTGATGACTTCTCAAGGAAGTGTTGGAGCTTCTTCATGCAGAAGAAAGATGAGACATTCTCCAAGTTTGTAGAATTCAAGGCATTGGTTGAGTAAGAAACCAGCAAGTAGGTGAAGGCTCTCAGGAGCGATAATGGATGTGAGTATGTTTTGAATGAATTCAAAAATTTATGTGCAAAAGAAGGCATTTGAAGAGCGTTGAAAGCACCCCATAACCCATTGTGGAATGGCATGACTGAGAGAAATAAACATAGCATTGTGGGAGCTGCAAGAGCTATGTTACATGACCAAGGCCTACCTCTGCATTTGTGGGTTGAGGCATGCAACACAATAGTCTACTTGCAGAACCGGAGTCCTCATCAGATTCTTGGTATGATTACACCAGAGGAGGCTTTCTTAGGGAGGAAGTCGAATGTCTCGCACTTCAGGATTTTTGGAACCTCTATTTACTACCATATATCCAAAGAATCAAGGAAGAATCTTGAGCCGACAATAGAGTTGGAGATATTTGTGGGTTACACAAAAACTCCTCACAACACCTGTGTGTACTTGCCCTCCCTCAGAATGGCAGTTGTTCGAAGGGAGGTAAAGTTTGATGAGGAGAAAGGATGTGGTGCTCTCTTGAGAGGGAGCTTCAAATCCCATCATAAGAAGAGCATTTATCTCCAAAGGAGGAGCCTCGGGAAGTTGTGGAGTAGCCACAAATTGAGGAGCAGAGTGTTGATTAGTGGTTGTCATTGATGTCAACCCAAGCAGCGCCATAAACTACCCCGATCTTGCATGAGCATTTTCACTTGACAAGTTACTCTATTCTGAGTCAAGGATCTTCTCGATGGATTCTACTCGTCAAGATGTTTCTGTTAATATATGGCATGCCAAGTAATTATTCACGGTTTGAGAGATATTCATGTTTGAAGTTAGTAACCCCAATTAGTGGGTTAAAACCCTATGGGGTTGTGGCATGTCACTTATAATTGGTTGTGTCCATTGAATAATCAATAATTAGTAATGTTATTTTTTTCGCTCCTAAAATCCCTCCAAAGTTCACTTGTTGAGGACCCTCTCAACTCAAGACATTCATATAAATAATGACCCTCATATCCTTCTCTAGTAGGGATTTTGTGGCTTCAAACAAGCCATCGTGGAATTTTCGCTGTAATGTTTTTTTTACGAAACTTTAGAAGTTGAAATTAAAACCCATTTGAGCCAAAATCTTGATGAACCTTGTGACTGAATTTCAGATCTTGATTCACTATATTTTCGGAGATATGATCTGAGGAAGTTAGGGTTTTTTGCAGGCTCCTGAATTCCATGTCAAACAGTTGACGTTGGGAAAATCGTCATAACTTTCTCTCTGGGGATTGAATTCAAATTTCGTAAATAGTGATAGAAAGAGGACACACTGTAGTTTGTTGATTAGCGTTTTCAGGGCCGAAGGTTGCAATAGTGACATGTGGCACTTCGTACAAGTTCGCTCTACTGAACCAATCTATAATCAGGTCATCATGGAAGATTGGGCATAACTCTTTCTTGAAGAATCCAATCTTGATCAGACATGTGGGGTTCGAAACAGGACTTAGAGGACTACCACAAGACAAAATTTCAAACCCTAGAGATCTGAAATTACATAGATATAACAGATTCAATATCCAGCTCCTAGAAGTTAAGAAAAAGCATGCATTCAAGGATCACTGCAGTAAAGACCACACATCAACAGTCAAGGGTAAGTCTCCTACAACAAGGTATGTATGATTACTATTTACATTTGCAATATGAGTATCATCTTTGACATATGTTTTTGCAGAGCAACGTAACTATATACAGGGTCTCAGTTATATTTCTAGGTATCTATATGTCACAGTTAGTTTTGATACCACATTTCGGATGTCCTATTCTTGATACTACACTTTTGATGCTACATATTCTTGAGGCTACACCAAGTCTACTAAATCTATATGATGTTGTAAGTTCATGTTACTTGTCTTTTCATAGTTGATAGAATGGTCTATGTTGTTGTACTTAGAACTTGGTCAATCACGAGTCTAGGGTATGTCATCAATTTTTATTGTATGTATCTTTAGGTCAGTTTTGGATATAGTCTTGCATAGAGTACAAGCCTATATCAAGAGTGGGAGTCTTTGTCTACTGCTGCAACAAGTCAACAACAAAAGTGACAAGCACACTTCAGGTACACGTTGTAATTTTAATTTGTATTTATTCATTATTATGCACTTACACGTGTTTTGCAGGCAAAGGTAAGTTGAAGGGTATTTTGTTTTGCTTTGGGATTGGTTTCGTCAGGCAAATTTTGCATGCAGCTAGAGGAAGATTCAAATACAACTTCAAGCAAGAATTCAAGAGCAAAAGTATCAAATCAAAGGAAGCATTATAGTGGGACATCTTTTGAAGACATGACAACCATCCGTATATTATGAAGAAGTGTCAATGCCAAGAGTCATCATTGTAAAGTTGTAAAATAGTCATTCTGAAAGAGTCATTTGTGAAAGAGTCATCATTGTAAAGATTGTAAAAGAGTCATTCTGCCTAGAGTTGAAGAGGCAGTGTTGCGAGGTATATGAGTCACTGTTGGGATGATGTCATGGTTGGGTTGCAGGTCATAGAGTGATTGGGTATTTGGTCAAGTACACGAAAATCATTGTACATCTTATTGTATCGTGGATTGTTGTCAATAGTTTGAGAATCCACAGTCTTGTCTTATTTCAATCATTATAGGGTGGCAAGGAGGTGCTAGTTAGGTGTATGAAGTCGCCTAGAGGTTGGGGCCTGTTAACACTTTAGGGTGGTAGGGTGGTTCTAGGGCGAGTTGTGGCTCGCTAGGGTGTTGGGGCATCCATTCAGTTGATTACTGAAGAAACCGGGGTGTTGGGGCGTCCTTCCAGTGGGTGCTGGAGAAGAATGATTTTCTAGAATTCTAGGAATTTGTTGTTTGTATTTCAGTTGGGGCTAAAGATTACAGAATTTATTAGAAAAGTGTTAGGTGGTTTTTGACCCAGAGGGGGTTTTCCACCTAAAATTCTTGTGCCTACTGCGTTCTTTTATTTATTGTTATTACTGCATAAACATTAATAATAATCGAAGATTAATTAATTCTCTGAAAAGATTTAAAAGTGCTAATTGCTAAGAAATACTGATTAACCCCCCCTCTCAATATTTCCAACACAAAGAGTGGACACATCCACTCAAGCAGAACCATCACAAAGAGTGGAGACATCCACTCAAGCAGAACCATCCAAAGAGGGAAGAAAAAGAACCAGGGAAATTGATAGACTTGTGCAGGATGGTTGGAGCTCCTTGAAATTTGCATAGGCAGAGAAGATCACTTGAGAGGTACATGGCTCTAATGATTGAGCTTGTAGAGTATGAGCCATCCTCTTTCGAGGAAGCAGTAGAGCAATCTGTATGGGTTGATGCAATGGTGGAGGAATATGAATCCATTGTAAAGAACAATGTTTGGGAAGTGGTCCCAAGACCGATAGATAAACCAATTGCGGGTTGGAGATGGATCTTCAAGGTTAAGCATGCAGCAGACAGAAGCATAGAGAAGTATAAGGCCAGATTTGTGGCCAAAGGATTCTCTCAAGTTGAGGGAATTGACTATGAGGAGACCTTTGCTCTTGCAGCAAGGTATTCATCCATTAGAGCAATTCTTTCTCCGGCTGCACAAATGGGGTGGAAGATCCACCAGATGGATGTAAAAACAACATGTCTCAATGGGGTTATTGAGGAGGAGGTGTACATCGAGCAATTAGAAGGTTTTGAGACATTTGATCGAGAGTCTCATGTGTGCAAACTCCAGCAAAGGTAAACCTCTATCACATCTTGGTAGAAGGTAAATTGCTTATTGTTGTCTTATATGTTGATGATTTTCTTTTAACTGGTGATAAGCAACTGATCATATCTTGCAATGAGGACCTTGCAAGGGAATTTGAAAGAAGGACATGGGTTTTATGCAGTACTTCCTCGGGTTGGAAGTATGGCAAGTCGATGGGGAACTATTTGTGTCTCAAGGCAAGTATGCAAATGAGATACTACATAGATTCTGCATGGAGAGTTGTAAACGTATGGAGACACCTCTAGTGACCAACTAGAGGAAGGAGGATGCCACTTCAAGTGAGGAAGTGGATGCTACTATTTATCAACAGTTAGTGGGTTCACTAATGTATCCTATGAACACATGACCAGATATGTGCTATGCAGTCAGCGAGTTGAGCCATGCTATGGTTAGGCCAACTAAATTATTTTGGAAGGCAACTTAGCATGTTTTACAGTACCTTAGACGCATTACCTAGTTCAGACTATGGTACAGACAAAAAGAGGGAGTGAAGTTGTGTGGCTTCATAGATGCAGATTGGGCAGGGAGTCCATCTGACCAAAAGAGTACATCAGGTGGAATTTTCAGTGTTGGGTCCACAATGATTTCCTGGTATATCAGGAAGCAAGGATCTCTGACACTCAGCTCGGCAAAAGCAAAATACATCGCTGCAAGTCAAGCATCATGTGAGGCAATCTGGATGAGAAAGATACTTGTAGGACTATTTGGTCAGATGATGGATCCAACTATGATCTACTACGATAATCAGAGTTGCATCAAGCTCTCTGACAATCCTGTATTTCACGATCGATCCAAGCATATAGATATCTGATAACACCATTTGCGAAACTGTGTGCAAAGGCAGATAATGTTACTAATACATTCCAACAGAGGAACAAGATGTTGACATTTTTGACAAAGACTTTGTCAGGAGGGAAGTTCAAGTTCCACAAGTGCAGGATAGGGGTGGTTGATAATCCCTTTCTTGCTGAGACAGAGTGTTGAAAAATGCAACAAGAAATTCTCAATTTGATTTTTCCTTGATTAAATTGAGAAAATTCGAATTTCCACATCAACAGACAACTTGGATGCAGTTAAGTTGTGTGACATGGCTTGTGTCACCCAGTTTACTCAGTAAATTCAAGTTGGAGGAGTTAGAGTTCAGTTAAGCATGTGTGATTGCTAATTTGTAGCAATCAAGGTCAGTTATATCAATTTGTTTTCAATTAAACTAGTTCCAACTGTTGGAGGAACTAGTGGAAGGTCAGTGGTGCAGTGAGATTTCAGTCTAACTCAGTGATCATCTAGTTAACTAATCAATCATCCCAAAATAGCTAGTGCATGCAGAGAATTCAAGCTCCCTAGCTGGGGGGAGATTCCAAGGCTGTGTAACATCACTTGTAGATTAATCTCGAGTGTACAGGTGTTGCATGCAGTCAGATGATCAACCTTGGCGATTGCGCAATCAATTTGAGGAATTTCCTAAATAATAGGGGCCTAATTTCTCAAGGAATTGTGCAAGGAAATAGGGGCTCAAGCATAGCCGGAAATTGACTAAGTCTGGGTTAGAGCTTCTCGGTGAGAAAAGAGATAGGTTATTCACTAGAAAGTTGTGCTCAGTTGAGCAAAGCACTTGTAATACATCTCTATTCATCATATTAATGCAAGCAGGCATAAGGGTTTTTCGTAAATTTCTTTCCCCTGGAAAAACACTGTATGCATGTGTTATATTTCTCATTGCATGTTTGTGATTGATGTTCTAAATTGTGAATTGAATTCTGCAGAGCAATAGAGTAAGTTTGTGTATTGTGATTTTGGTTAAAATTTCATGAGCAGTTACAAATCTACAACATAATTTCTACAATAATCTCTATGTGCTTATGTATGCCCCTTCACAGGCACATGTGAATTGGGGGGATTTGAATCTCGAACCTCCTTGCACATAAGACTTCACTTTCACGATCATTGCCAACTAAGCTACCCCCAGGGGCTATATCATCAACTAAATAATTATTTAAAAGGCATGAAGGATTTGATATTATAACTTTAACAAAATAATAAATAATAAATAATTTTAAAAATTACCATTATAAAGATAAAAGTCACATTTTTACAAAGATATATTTTTTCAAAATCGAATTTCAAAAATGAATATAAAAATATATAACTCACACCTTAAATTAATACATATATGCAAATTGTGATGTTTTTTTTGTATCTAGAGGAATTGACAACTAGGTTGGTGTCGTATTCACGTGACACGAGATCGATTCCAATTGCTACCACTATAACCTCTAGGTGCCTATGCATGCCCCTTCCGCAAACATAGATGAATCAGGGGAATTTGAACCTCAAACCTCCTCGCACATAACACTTCATTTTGTCGATCATCGCCAATTGAGCTACCTGAGGCACTGTTCAAATTGTAATGATTATGACTTACTACATTATCAATAAATTACAATGATTATGGCTTATTGCATTATCAATAAATTATATGTAAAAAGTAGATATCACAAATGCACATACATATTTCTAAATATATTCACATGCACAAATCCAAATGCATGTATTGAGGATAAACAAATAAGATAACGAATGCCACACAATTTTCCAAGAAAAATCCATGAAATAAAAGCAAAGCAATATTTTTAAACACTATTTATAAAAATATTTACATTTTTAATATCTAATCTCCACTTAATAACCTTTGTAGCTCTTCACTTTGAGCACAAGTTATTGCAACTTGCATAGGAGAATTTCCATCTTTATCTATCGCCTTCTTATCTCCTCCAGCTTTTAATAACTCCTTACAAGCATCCAAGTGCCCCCATCCTACAAATTTACAAAAGTGAGATAAAGTTGATTATCTATATCATAATATTTGTTTATTCTACCTTGTACAAGTAGATAAAATATACATAAGTTTGCCACTAACAAAGCATATGAAAGGAGATAAGGGGAGAATAGGATGCGAAAAATAAACAAATCCATAGATGTGTTGATTTTTGTAATTATAGTCTGTCTTCGTAACACATGTTTGAGTCATTATGAATTTGTAAAGCATATTTTAAATGCTAAGATTCAAAAGAAAAATTATTTTGGTTCAAAGTCCCATTGTGACTTTCAAAAGAAGAAATTAAAATTTTTAAATTAAAGTTTTGGCTCCAAAATGTAAGGTGGACCTCCTCCTAGTCAAGTCGGCTCCCTAATAAGCTAAGGTCGGCTCCAGCAAGGGACATGTCCATTCAGCGAAGGGAAAACTATATAAAGGGCATATTCGCTCTCCCATATTGCCAAGAAACTAGCTCGCATCTTCTGAGGTAAATGTGCAAGGTATGAGGCAGAGAAAGTGGTATCTTTGAGGCAACATATGGGGGCATGAGAAGGGATGGTCTAAGGCAAGATTCTAAGGCAGCTCGTCTGCACCTTATAAGGTAATTTCGGCCTACTCTAAGGCATTTAATTAGCTTGCATTTGTGGCAGTCGTTAGCTCGAACTCTGAGCTCGCATTTGTGGTATTTGTTAGCTCGAACCCTGAGCTCGCATATGTGGTATTATGAACTTGTATCTGTGGCATCTAAGACTCACATGTATTGAGGTAGCTTACATATCTAAATCAGAAATACAGTACTCTTAGGCAGCAAAGATCAAAGGTTGAAGGCAGTGAAGGAAGGTGATTATGTGACTACTATGAGGGCTAGTAAAGCAACATATCAAAGGCAAAGAACAAAGTATGTTTTGGGTCAGATTGACTTGACTAGGAAAACGGACCATAGACCAGGTTTGATGTAGTTGTTGACTTAGATGTGTCTTTGAGGAATTGAACAATTCTCTATTGAAAAAGGTTGTTGGGTTTTTCCTTGTGAGGGTTTTCCCAGATATATCTCTTGTGTTCTTGTGCATCTCTCTTTATGTTCTTATTGTCTTACATGCTATGTGGTTGATGTCTTTCCGTGTAATTAGAATGATAAATGTTAATAAGAGTTGAAAATATCAAAAATTAGTATCAGTGTGAAAGAAACCTTAAAAATCAACATGGGATTAGAGCTTGGTAAAGGATGAAAGTTGAAGATCAAAGGTCTTATTGATGAAGCACTTTTCTCTACTCAAGAACTAAGTTTAGATTCAAGGAATTGAAGCAAATGTTGAAGTATCAACCCTCGGCCTATGAAAACATCGGGGGTACTTCTTTGTTCTTGTTAGGAACAAGTGGAATTATGGTTAAGCTATGATTACCTATCTACTCTACTCTTTTTGATATTCATTGACCTCTGAGTATTGCAACATTTGAGGCTTTCAACTTATATTTGTCATTCAAGTTTCCAATGACAATCAAGTCTTGATATCTAATGAAATCCATATTGTTGTGATTAAACCTCTCAGTATGGTTAAGTCCAAGCATCTAATGGAAATCCAAGACTAGTAACTCTAGAAGGACGATCTTAGCTCTCTGAGGTTTAAGAATTAAAGTAAGAAGATGGAACCATGTTACGAATGTCCCTACCTCTGTTGATAGTAGAAGTATGGATTTTGTGACAAGTTTAGATACTCCTTAATGGCAACCATATCTTAAGTACCAAATCAAGTCATAATGTTATCTCCAATTCGAAGGTCAAAGCATGTTTGATTTTTTGAAACATCTAAGGCATTTGTATCGCATCTATGTGGAATATCTATCTGAATTCTTGTAATCCATGATTAATCTTGTTTTTTTTATTTGTGATGGAGTTACATTGTAAAATATTGAAGGATTGTCATAAATCTCTATTACAAAAGAAATTTGGAGAAGGTCTTCATAAGTAAACTTTTGTTAGACAAAAGTGGTGATCTAAAGACTTGGAATGTATTCACATCAGTTTGGATCTTGCATTAACCCCAATTAAGTATTGTGGTGATGCTCAAAACATTGTGAATCCTTCCTCACTGCCTAGTACTTCGCTTAAGGGAACTTGTATTCTTACATTAAGGGTCTATTTGTTAAGGCAAGATCTAATAATGGTTCCAAACCATTGGTCTTTAGCATTGAAAGATAAAAAACTTGATGTAATTAACAGAGCACTGAGTTACCTTCTAAGAGTCATTGAATATCAGTTGGTAAAGAGAATCTTAAATCCTTACTCTAGGTAATGAAGGGTGACAGAATCATGTATCCTAGATTTTCACAGCTCACAAAGATATCATTGACAACTGGTTTACAAATAAAGGATGATAAGGTATTTCATGGTGATAAGCGTTGAAATATGTAACTAGGTTCGGTCTTCATAAAATGTATTTATCAAAAGAATTTTTATTATTGTTACAATGACTTATTAAAGCATGGGTTTCATGCTTGGGTCATCATTTTATCAATCAAAGTCCCCATTGTGGACTCTTAGGATTAATAAAGAGTCATTAGAGCCATTTTGTATTTTATGAGACCCTTCTTGGGCTTTCAAACGATGTAAAAAGAATTATTTTTGAGTCAAAAATGAAATATGTAACCTCCACACCAAGTCGGCCTCAAGAAGATCAAGTTGGCCTCAAGGAAGGAAATTCGACCTCATTGGAAGGCTATATATACAAGGCAGTTCAACTTCATTTGGAGCATCTCACTCTCTCACACATAGTTCGATATTTGAAGTTGGAAGCTGGAAGCTGGGAAAAGTGTGAAGGTGAAGGAGGCTAAAAGGAGTGTGAGTTTGGTCAAGAAGGAAGGGGAGGACAAAATCGAAGTTTTGGTATCTCTCTCTCTCTCTCTCTCTCTCTCTCTCGTGGGGGCTAGTTTAGGAGATCGAAATCTCCTTGTCAAGATCGACGCCGTTACTGATGTCGGAAGTTGCCAAGTCAAAGTTGTTAGAGTCAAAGTGCCACTGCTACTAGGTCGAAGGTTGGATTGAAGAAGGAGAGGCTGGCTTGGTGTGGAGGAGGTTTGTGTCTAGAAGAGTCTCAAGAAAAACTATTTAAGGAAGAGAATTTTGATTGGGTTTTCCCCTAGATATGGGTTTTGCCCTGGCAGGGTGCCTACATCTTGTGTCTTGTGTTTTTGTGATCTTCGTGCACACATAATTTGGTAATTGCTTGATGAAAGATAATATAACAAATGAGTAAAAGAAGCCAACATAATTCACAAGTAATTATCAAGAAAGAGAAATCTAACCCTAATCCTACTAACATTGATTTCTCAACATGGAATCAGATCTAAGGTCGAAGAAGGTTGAAGATCACTTCGTTGTCTCGAAGTAAATGATTACTCCCTATATGATAAGAATGGGATTCAATTCTATAGGAACATGGATCAAGAAGATTGTCTACTACTTATTCAACAAAGTCAAAAGTCAAGGGTTCTTAACTGCACTTACAGGATCACTTAATCATGATAATGCATGGATCATTGATAGTGGAGAATCAAGGCATATGACACGGGAAAGTAAACAACTACATACTCTATCAAATGAACCATCTTCCCATGCAATGGAATTGGGAGACAACAAAAGCTATAATGTTAGAGGCCTGGGATCAACATCTTTGAAGCTGGAGAATGGAACAAAACTACATCTCAACAACATACTATATGTTCCAAGTTTGAAAAAGAATTTGCTTTCAATTTCTTGCTTAGAAGATAAAGGAGATAGAGTTGCTTTTGTTGATGGAAAGGTCTTGTTTGGGGAAAAGGTCCAAGTATTGATAAAGCTAGGGTTATTCGAGTTCGTGAAGGAAGTTTGGATGGAGTAATTACACCACCTCCTCAAGCGCTATTTCATATGGAAATCTCTCCTATTGAGCTATGGCATAGAAGATATGGTCATCTTCACTACAAGGTCATTCCCACTCTTAAACATCTAGTTCATGGCATCCACGATATCAAAGAAGATCATGAAGGAATTTGCAAGGGATGCTCTTTGGGAAAACATATAAGAAAACCATTTTCAAATAGTGAAACAAGGTCTAAAGAAATATTAGACCTCATACATTCTGATTTGTGTGGGCCCATGTCTGACAAATCACTTGGAGGTCATCTTTACTATGTAAGATTTATTGATGATCACTCTAGAAAGACATGGCTCTACCTTCTCAAGAAAAAGGATGAAGTATTTGAGAAATTCAAAGAGTTTAGATGCGGAGTGGAAACCCTAACCGAAAGAAAGATAAAGACTCTGAGATCCGACAATGGTGGGGAATACACTTCTAAAGAATTGATTGCATATTGTAAAGAAGCAGGAATTAAGAGGGAGCTTATTGTTCCCTGCTATCCTGAACAAAATGGAGTGGCCGAAAGAAAGAATAAGATAATTGAATAAGGTATACGAACAATGCCATTTGATCAAGACTTACAAAAATTTCTATGGGGAGAAGTAGCAATGGCAGCCGTATATATTCAAAATAGAATTCCTCTTAGAATTCGTGATAATATGACACCCGAGGAAGCATTCATAGGGAAGAAGCCAAGTGCGTACTATCTCTGAATCTTTGGGATTCTTGCCTATATACACATTCCAAAGGAAAAACGAAAGAAGCTAGATTCTACAAGCATCAAAGGGATCTTCATTGGCTATAGTCTCTCCTCAAAGGCATATAGAATCTACATCAAGAAAGGAAGACACATTGAAGTAAGCAGGGACGTTATATTTGAAGAGAATCAAGCCTACAGAAGATCGAAGGATATTCCTATTGATTTCGATGACGAAGATTTACCCATATTTGAAGAAGTACAATCCGACAACCCTTCTACAAATCAAGAAGAAAAAGAAGGACCAAGTGATCCTATACAACCTGTGGTCATACCAAGCACAAGGAAGAGGCCAAATTGGTTAAAAGCTACTCTTGAAGATGTTGAAGGGCATGGAGCTACGAAAGGAACCTTTAGGGAAAGCAAAAGGCTGAAGAGATATTCTGGATATGTTGCATATATGACAAGACTAATTGAAGTAGAACTGTCTACATTTGAAGAAGTTGCTCATCAAGAAGTATGGAAGAAAGCTACGCAGGAAGAATATTAATCCATCATGAAGAATGGGGTTTGAGACGTTCCTAGACCTAGTGACAAATAGGTTGTCACCTCAAAATGGATCTACAAGATCAAACACGTTATTGATGGAAGCATAGATAAATACAAGGCTGGATTTGTTGCACAGGGTTTCTCTCAAATGGAAGGCATAGATTATGAAGAAACCTTTGCACCCACTGTGAGGTGTACTACCATTAAATATTTGGTTTCATTGGTTGCTACAATGGGATGGAATATCCATCAAATGGACGTGAAGACAACATTTATGAATGGGACCATCAATTGAGCAACCCAAAGGCTTTGAGGTAAATGGCAGAGATACTCATGTATGTAGACTCAAGAAGGCCATGTATGGTTTGAAGCAAGCTCGTAGGGCATGGTATACAAGAGTGGATGCATAGCTTCTAAAAATTGGGTTTGTGAAGAGTTTCGTCGATCCAAATCTCTACATAAAGGTCGTGAATAATGACCCAGTCATTATTCTATTGTACGTGGATGATTTATTCATTACAAGTGTAAAGAGAAGAATACAAGAATGCAAGAAGATGCTGGAAGTTGAATTTGAGATGAAGGATCGAGGACTAATGCATTATTACCTAGCTCTGGAAGTATGGGAAAATCTTGGCGAGATATATTTGGGGCAAGGAAAGTATATCACCTACTTGTTGCATAAATTTGGGATGATGGATTCCCAGCCCATGACTACTCCTATGATCACCAATCTCAGGAAGTTGAGGAGCTTTGACTCAAGTCTCATGGATCCTACCTCTTATCATCAGTTGGTAGGTTCTCTAATGTATCTGGTAAATTCTAGGCCAGATATATGCTTTGTTGTGAAGATCCTCAGTTAGTTTTAGTTGAGGCCTCGTTATGATCACTGGATAGATGCCAAAGCATATATTGAGATATCTTCGTGGCATGATACATCACTACCTAAAGTACAATAGCAAGGAAGTCAAGTTGATTGGCTTCACAGATTTTGATTAGGGTGGCAGTGAGATCGATGGAAGAAGCACTACTGGTGGATGCTTTTGTTTGGGATCTACCATGATCTCATGGATGAGTAGAAAGCAAGATCTCATTGATTTGAGTAGTGCTCAAGCAGAGTACGTGGCTACATCTAAAGTAGGAAAGGAGGTTGTATGGTTGAGGAAGCTTTTGACATATTTGTTCAAGAAGCCTCTAGATCCTACTGTGATTAATTGTGATAGTCAAAGTTGTATCAAGATGTTTGGAGATCCTGTGTTTCATGCTAGGACGAAGCATATCAACAATAAGTTCCACTATATTAGGAACTTGGTGCAGGATGGGATCATGAAGCTATAGTATGTCCTGACAGACGATCAGGTAGCTGCTATACTAACAAAGTCTCTTCCTAATAAGAATTTTGAATATCTTAGAAGCATGCTTGATTTAGTTGATATTGTTGATAATGATAAAAGTTTGGAAGAGATTTGTTATGCCTTGTGTGTGAGACACATTTCCTGGGAGGACATCTGGTCGACACAATGTGTTGATGTCTAGTTCTCGAAGTAGGAATGATGGCATTGGTCATGGAGCTTTGATCTCTGATACACACCTAGATCCCTGGGTTGATGGTTAGCAAGTAAGCGTGATGGTACCTAGAGAGGTTGAAAGCTTTATTCCATCTTAGTCACACCTGGATAGATTGCCTTGGTCGGGAATCTAGTATGTGGCATTGTGGTGCCTAAATTGTTGAGAGACCTTGGATAGATTGCCCTAGTCAAGAATCTAGTCCATCGCATTGCGGTGCCTAAACTCTTCATAGTTCATATAGTTTGAAATATTTTGTATGAATACCTCCCTAATTAAGAGGAAGTGTTGAAAAATGTAACTAGGTTCGGTCTTCATAAAATGTATTTGTCAAAAGATTTTTTTATTATTGTTACAATGACTTATTAAAGGATGGGTTTCATGCTTGGGTCATCATTTTATTAGTCAAAGTCCCCATTGTGGACTTGTACGATTAATAAAGAGTCATTAGAGTCATTGTGTATTTTATGAGTCCCTTCTTGGGATTGTGAACAATGTAAAAAGAATTAATTTTGAGTAAAAAATGAATTATATAACCTCCACACCAAGTCGGCCTCAAGAAAATCAAGTCGACTTCATCTTGGGATTTCGAATGATGTAAAAAGAATTAATTTTGAGTCAAAAATGAATTATGTAACCTCCACACCAAGTCAACCTCAAGAAGATCAAGTCGACTTCAAGGAAGGAAATTCAACCTCATTGGAAGGCTATATATACAAGGCAATTTGACTTCATTTGGAGCATCTCACTCTCTCATACATTTCGATATTTGAAGTTGGAAGTTGGAAGCTAGGAAAAGTGTGAAGGTGAAGAAGGAGGCTAAAAGGAGTGAGTTTGGTCAAGAAGGGAGGGACGGAAAAAATCAAAGTTTTGGTATCTCTCTCTCTCTCTCTCTCTCTCTCTCGTATGGGATATTTTAGGAGATTGAAATTTCCTTGTCAAGATCGAAGTTGTTGTTGATATTAGAAGTTGCTAGGGTTGAAGTGTTGTTGCTACTAGGTCGAAGGTTGGATCAAAGAAGGAGCAGTTGGCTTGGTGTGTTGGAGGTCTGTGTCTAGAAGAGTCTCAATAAAAACTATTGAAGGAAGAGAATTTTGATTGGGTTTTCCCCTATATGGTTTTTTCCGTAATAGAGTGCCTATATTTTGTGTCTTGTGTTTTTGTGATCTTCATGCACACATAATTTGGTAATTGCTTGATGAAAGATAATATAACAAATAAATAAAAGAAGCCAACATAATTCACAAGTAATTATCAAGAAAGATAAATCTAACACTAATCCTACTAGCATTGATTTCTCAACAATAAGGATATTATTTTAAGGGTTCTAACAGCTAAGTAAGAAGAAAATTGTTGGTTGTAATGGTGGTATGATATTGTTGCAATCTACCATGACTATAGGTTACCATGCCCCTTCTTGTAATTTGAATATGTTAATGTCTATGCAGAGATCTACAGTTTGCAAGCAAGTTCTAAGCCAACCCCAAGGTTATGAGTGTTTAGGGTTTGTAAACTCTAGCAAGGGCTTGAGCATGTAATACCGAAGGTTTGTATCATATGACTGATGATAAAATTAAATAAGGATTCAAGCTTGAGGATCTAAAGCTTGGATTTGGAATTATCTTGGGTTTGTAAACCTCAGCTGGAAGACCCTAGGATTTGTAGACAAAACCCTAGTACTATAATTAATCTAAGGTTTGGACTTAAAACCCTAGATGATCATTGACAAAAGGGTTGAAGTTAGTCTGGGGCTTGTGATCTCAAGCCCTAGAATGCGTTGGTACCACCTAGCTAATCGTTTGTAAACCCTGGTATGCCAAAAACGTCTGAACAAGAAAAATCTAAGGGTCTATAGATAAAACCCTAGGATTGGACATTTCCTTTGAAGATAGATCCTCTAGAAAGGGATGGAATCGTGATGATGATGTGAATAAAGCTAATAAAATTGCAAGTGGATGCAAGGTAAAGAGGGAGATGACATGTTCTCAAAAGATTTACATCTCTCTTATTTGATTATTGTTATTACTAGTAGTAGATTTATTGTCCTTAAACACTTTTCTTGGTTGTAATTGTTCTTCCATGACCTTCTAATGAGGATTGTAGATACATAATGAAGGCTACCAAAGAATTGGCAGCAAATGGAAGAACAAAGCAAAGTAGTGACAAAGAGACTCTAGGTGATGAGAGACGAGATCTAGACTCAAAGGGAGTAAACTGCCTTGATCCATGCCAAGATAAAGTATGATTGGATGGCATGAAATTCAAATCGAAAGATTGTTGAAAATCGACAGCTATGGGATGAATTTCCTTGAATAAAATTTCATTCCCGACCTTTCTAAAGTGACTTTCTAAAAATAGAAAGTCATGTCTATCTTTGGAACCATGACTTTCCAAAAATAGTAAATCACTTTCCATCATTTCATAATCATATATATATGATGGAAAATCATTGTCCTTAATCAATCTCAATGGTTTAATTTTTAACTTAATCATCAATAGTATTCTTATTATTATTATTATTATTATTATTATTATGATTATCCTCTTTATGATATTATTATATTATTATTAAAAATAAATTAAAGTCTCTCAATCATGAGACTCAATCATGTCATACGTAATTCCCCTCAATGAATGCATATATTACTCTCTCTCCCTCTCCCTTAATGGATTCATTTCTCTCTCTCTTTAATGCTCTTATGCACCTCTTACACTCTGTTACACAATTTAATAACTCATCATAAGAAGATTCCTCTTACACCTCTTTAATGCATAAGTTACACTTCTCTCCTAAATGTATAAGTTACACTCCTCTACTAAATGCATAAGTTACACTCCTGTTTTGGCATATGTAACTCCTCCACAAGGCATGGGAGTTACTCACTCATGAATTCGACCTCCTTGCTTTTCCTATATATTTGTGCCTCTCATCCTCACTTGACACACTTGTGCTTTTGATGGGAGAATTTGAATTTGAGAAAGAGAGAGTTGGAGAGTCTAGAGGAAGATTGAGAAAGAGAGAAAGTCTTGGAGAGAAAGACCAAATCTTGGAGATTCAAAGTGATTCAGTGTTTGCATCAGCTACTGCTGTTAGACATCTTCTTCAGATTTGGGTGAACTTCTTCATTCTCTCATTGTACTTTGTATCTCTGTTGAACAATTGATTTCTAATAGAAGAAGAATCTGGTTGGGATTTCCCCTTCTGGAATTTTCCCTGGTCATTAACCTAACTTCTCTGTGTCTCATTGAGTTCTTGGTTGTCTTTCATTGTGCATATGGTTTATATGGTTTATGTTCTATCTACAATTACTTAACTTATTTTGTAGCATAAAGAAGTTCTAGATTTAAGTGATTGTAACAGCGTAGTGCATCAAAATTTTAACATGGTATCAAAGCTTTGGTGAAGACAAGCTCCATTTTCAGCTCTCTTTCCATTGGATTATCTCTTGCTGTCAACTCCATTTCTAGCTCTCTTTCTGCTGAAATATCTCTTGTTGTTCTCTCCATTTGCAGCGCCTTTTCTACTAAAATATAGCTTGTTGTCCGCTCCTTTTGCAACTCTTTTTTTGCTGAAATATAGCTTTGTTGTTCACTCCATTTGCAGCTCTTTTTATGCTCAAATATAGCTTCATGTTTGTTCCATTTGCAAGTCTCTTTTTGCTAAAATATCTCTTGTTGTTCCTTCTACTTATTGCACATTTTTTGCTGAAATTTCTCTTCCATTTTGCTGCTGAAATATATATATTGTTGTCCCTTTCTATTTCCTGCTGAGATTTTGAGTAGATCAATATGCCTTCCTCCCACTTTAAGGCTGATAAAAAGTGTTGATGCTTCAAACTTCTTCCCTTCGAAGGCCAGATTGGACATTTGTTAAAATTGGCAACTAGGGCCAAACTCCATGTGGGTCATCTTATTTATGGCAGCTGATATTTTTCGTGGATCCCTCTCATCGAAAGGTGTAGGATTGATCTAAATATCATCTGATTCCGATAAGTATTCATGGAGTTATGAATTTATTTGCGTTATAAGACGATTCATCAAGGCCGGCCAACAACCAAATAAACCCCACATGTGCTCAACGTTTTAGTATAAATAGAGTTGGTCTTCAAGTCATTTCAACACACTTGGGATCTCTTCCTCTCTCTACTTGTCTTTGGGTTTTAGTAGGAGGAGAGATCCTAAGAAATAACGTTGCTCTAATCTAGAGGGCAGAAAGTCGGAACTGCCGAAAAAGCCAAAAAAACTGGAAAAGCCGAAACTGCCGGAAAAGCCCGAAAAGCTAGAAAAGTCGGAACTGCTGGAAAAGCCGGAAAAACCGGCACTGTTGGAAAAGTCGAAACTGCCGGAAAAGTCGGAAAAACCAAAAATGTTGGAAATGTCGGAAATGTCGGAAATGCCAAAACTGTTGGGAACTGCTGAAACAGCCGAAGCATCTGTCTCTGAAGGAGAGCAGCATGCAAGGGACAGCTAACTAACATTAGGATAGTTGTATGGTACTTAGCAGCAAATACACCAAGCATGCAATGTTACAGTTAGCATGCAACAACAAGCATGCTAAGGACAACAAGCATGCTAGGGACAACAACCAAGCAAGGGACAACAAGCAAGCAAGGTGCAACCAACACATAGGTCAGGATGGCAACATGGTGCAACAATGGCACATAATGCAGTACAGTGATGGGTACAGTCATGATTAATGAAGCGTGATGAGATGCAACATAGTGATGATGGGTGTAGCATGGTGCAGCGTAGTGAGGTGCAGCGTGATGACGAAATGCAGCACAACGATAGGTGAAGGAGTCACCTTGGAAAATTAGTTGAAGCAACATGTCTTCCGTTGATCTCATGTATCATCTTCTTAGAGATGATCTATGCTCTTATCTAGATAAATCAAAGTGTTGACTTCTATTGTAAACGTACGATCTCTCTCTCTCTCTCTCTTTGTTGAACTATTGAAGAACATATAAGAAGAATTGATCAAGGGTTTGCCCACATTGGGGTTTGTCCCTGGCTAGCGCCACATCTTGTGTCCTCTTGTCTTGGCTTGTCTTCTGCGATTTATGTTTATGTTCTATCTGCAGTTTACTTTAATGCTGATGTAATTGCTAATTTGGAAAAGATATGGAGTTAACTGTGAAAATTGAAATAAATTGCTCTAAGCATAGAAAATACCTAAAATTAACATGGTATCAGAGCTGAGGTGAAGAGAATGCCCAAGCAAGAGTGAAAGAGCAATCACCGAAGACAGTTGGGAAAGGACAAAAGGATCAGTGGATTCCTCATCCCTCTTCAAAATCACCAAGGGTGAAGTCAAAGCAGAGAATATTATCAGAATGGCGCAGCGGAATATGGTTTACCTAAAGATCACTTCATTGGAAGATTGGATCTCAGGGTGGAAGGAAAGGCAGATAACTACTTCGGCCATTATGCGAAGGAGTGTCTGAATGGCAAGGACACATCACTTGATGATGAGAAGAATCATTCCAGGGACATCTTCAATGATCAAAGGAATGACAGGTAATGCAGGTCATCAAGGAAATGACCGACCCTTCAAAGAAAGTAAGGAACCCCAGGTATGAAGAATCAAATGTTGTTTCTGATAAGATAAAGAAGTGTTATCTTGTATTGGCCCTCTCCTTCAGATTCTTTGGGAATCTGGCTTATTGATCGTAGTGCTTCAAGGCACCTCATCGGATAGAAGGGTGCTCTCTCGAATTTGGTAGAGACGGAAACAACCGTGGAATTATACTTGGAGTCGATGCCACCTATCCCAAAAAGGGTGTAGGGAATGTTACCCCTCAATTGAATGAGGGTAACTCTATTCATTTACAAGAATCTGTTTTATGTACCTAATCGAAAAAAGAACCTGGTGTCCATCTCGGAAATGGAAGTCAAAGGTTTTAGGGTGGCATTCATTGATGGAAAGGTATATGTTAAAAAGTAGAATTTTCAAAGATGCTTTTTCTCATGGGTTCAGGGTTGGCAATTCGTATCAAGTTGTAGGATGGTCCATTGGGGATCATGTCAATTGACATATCGCATCTATAACATCGGAGGTCTACCTATGGGGCCCTACTTGATGTGAGTCAGATGGTGATAGGGATGCCTAAATTCAAGAAGAGCATGAAGGTACAAGTCTGAGATGTACCGAAGGAAAATCTTATAAGGGGACCATTCCCCTCATGCAGCAGGTCCACAAGTTTGGAACAACCCGAGGAGCTTGAGATTCATGATCGGGAATCTCATGTATACAAGTGGAAGAAAGGCCCTCTATGGCTTGAAGAAAAACACCTCGGGCATAGTATGAGAGGATTGATAGCTTTTTGATGAAGCTGAGATTCACTAGGAGTGAAATCGATCCAAACCATTACCTGAAATTTGTCGATGATAGACCTCTCATACCAGCACCTTATGAGGACGACCTATTTTTGACAGGCGCAGACCCTCTCATTTGCAAAAGTAAGAGGGAGTTGGATTCCGGATGTGGAATGATAAACTGCAAGCCTGTGACTACCTCGAGGATCTTAACTTTCAGAAGTTATATGGTAGTGATGTCAGACCAGATTTGGGAAATGCCTCTAAGTTTCATAAACTCAATCACGTTGATGTTCTTGGTGAACTTCCGTCCGGACATATGTTTTTCCGTTAGCATGGTGAGCTCATATTTGGTTGAGCCTCACTGGATTGGTGCCAAGAATCTTCTGAGATATCTTCAGAGCACAATCTCTCATGGATTGAGATACACTGGCGAAAATATGAAACTGCATGATTATTCGAATGCTAACTGGGCAGGCAGTGTGGAGGATCACTAGAGCACTTCTCAATGATGGTTCTCTTTGGATTCTGCTTCGATATCATGGATGAGCAGGAAGCAGAAGTCGGTTGCTATAAGCAACACCGAGATCGAATACATAGCTACGAGTATGTACTATGATCTCGTGTGAAGCCACATGGTTGCAGAAGCTCTTAAGTGAGTTGTTTGTACACATGATGAATACTATTGTGATTCTCTGTGACAACTAGAGGGGGGATTCGATTATTGAGAAATCCTGTATTCGATAATTGCTCCATCAGATAGACATCAGATACTACATTATCTACGATATGGTAAGTCGATGAGTGATGAGGCTCCATCGCATTGAGACTGATGTATAGGTCGCAGACATTTTGTCAAAGCCCTGGGGAAAGGTCAAATCTGTGACTTTCCTAAATGACTTGGAGTTGTTGACAGACCTTCTTATAAGAGTCCTGCATGTTGCATGCATTGAGCTCTGGGAGCTCTGTGGGGCTTGGGGTACTTACTGGAGAAACATACGACCACAGGGCAACTCACCCTCCCCTGGTGGTGCGCTATGAACAGGATGATTAATTCTTCTGTGGGTCGGGATGATTAGTTCTCCCGTGGCAACTGTGGAACAGGACGATTAGTTCTCCTGTGGGTCGAGATGATTAGTTCTCCCATGACAACTGTGGAACAGGATGATTAGTTCTCCTGTGGGCCAGGGCGATTTGTTCTCCATGGCGACTATGGAACAGGATGATTAGTTCTCCTGTGGGCCAGGATGATTTGTTCTCCGTGGCGACTGTGGAACAGGATGATTAGTTCTCTTGTGGGCCAGGATGATTAGTTCTCTGTGGCATCCACTGACAGGATGATTCATTCTCCTGTGGACAGGATGATTAGTTCTCCTGTCGAGGCATCCTACCCATGCAATCTAGGACTCATGGGAAGTACCTCTCATCTGATCAATGAGCAGGGAAATGAGGATAGGGACATAGTAGTACTATCGATGGACGCATCGTTGTATCTATCGTACTCCCTATGCTAGGATGACCTCCATTGATCTGGGATCAATGAAACTAATCTAGGATCAATATGAGTGGTTTGAGACACTCTCTTGTGACATTGATCTAGGATCAATGAAACTGATCTGGGATCAGTATGAGTGGTTTGAGACACCCTCTTGTGACATTGATCTGGGATCAATAAACTGATCTGGGATCAGTATGAGTGGTTTAAGACACTCTCTTGTGATATTGATCTGGGATCAATAAAACTGACTTCGGTTTAGTAAGAGTGATGTGACACACTCTCTTCAGATGAAACTGACTTCGGGTCAGTAGAGAATGGTATGAGACATTCTCGATCAATTCTTCTTCTTCATGGTTCAGTAGAGCAGAGCAGAGCTCAGTAGATCAAAGCAGAGCAGAGCTCAGCAGATTAGAGCAGAGCAGAGCTCAGCAGATTAGAGCAGAGTAGAGCTCATCAGAGCAGAGCAAAGCAGTGCAGGGCACTGATGGCAGAGATAGTACAGTCGGACATATGGGTCAACAGATGGAGTTCTCCCTAGTTGAGAGGGAGTGTTAAAATTCGCAACTAGGGCCAAACTCCATGTGGATCATCTTATTTATGGCAGCTGATATTTTTCTTGGATCCCTCTCATCGAGAGGTGTAGGATTGATCTAAAGATCATCCAATTCCGATAATTATTCATGGAGTTATGAATTTATTTGCATTATAAGACAATTCATCAAGGTCAGCCAGCAACCAAATAAACCCCACATGTGCTCAACGTTTTAGTATAAATAGAGGTGGCCTTCAAGTCATTTCAACACACTTGGGATCTCTTCCTCTCTCGACTTGTCTTTGAATTTTAGTAGGAGGAGAGATCCTAAGGAATAACATTGCCCTGATCCAGAGGGCAAAAAGTCAGAACTGCCGGAAAAACCAGAACTACCGGAAAAGCTAGAACTGCTGGAAAAGTCGGAACTGTCGAAACCGCTGGAAAAGCCGGAAAAACCGAAACTAACAGAAAAGCCAGAAAAGCCGGAATTGTCAGAATAGTCGGAAAAGCCAGAATTGCCAGAAAAGCCGGAAACGTCGAAAAAGCCGGAATTGCCAGAAATGCCGACAAAGCCAAAAAAGCCGGAACTGTCGGGAACAACTGGAACTACCAAAATTGCCGAGAACATCGGGAATTGCCAAAACTGCGGAGAACTGCCGAAACAGCCAAAGCATCTGTCTCTGAAGGAGAGCAACATGCAAGAGACAACTAACTAGCATTGGGACAGTTGTATGGTACTTAGCAACAAATACACCAAGCATGCAATGTTACAGCTAGCATGCAAGGGACAACTAGCATGCAACAACAAGCATGCTAAGGACAACAAGCATGCTAGGGACAACAACCAAGCAAGGGACAACAAGCAAGGAAGGTGCAACCAACACATAGGTCAAGATGGCAACATAGTGTAGCAATGGCACATAATGCAGTATAGTGATGGGCACAGTCATGATTAATGAAGCGTGATGAGATGCAGCATAGTGATGATGGGTGCAGCATGGTGTAGCGCGGTGAGGTGCAACATGATTACGAAATGCAGCACAATGATAGGTGAAGGAGTCACCTTGGAGAATTAGTTGAAGCAGCATGTCTTCAATTGATCTCATGTATCATCTTCTTAGAGATGATCTATGCTCTTATCTAGATAAGTCAAAGTGTTGACTTTTGTTGTAAACGTACTATCTCTCTTTCTCTCTCTCTCTGCTGGACTATTGAAGAACATATAAGAAGAATTGATCAAGGGTTTCCTCACATTGGGGTTTGTCCCTGGCTAGCACCACATCTTGTGTCCTCTTGGCTTGTCTTCTGCGATTTATGTTTATGTTCTACCTGCAATTTACTTTAATGCTGATGTGATTGCTAATCTAGAAAAGATATGGAGTTAATTGTGACAATTGAAATAAATTGCTCTAAGCATAGAACATACCTAAAATTAACAATATTACTATTGAGGAACATGATGTTCTAGAGTATGTTGAAGGAGAAATAGCAGAACCAGCTGAAAAATCCTATGCTGCTATCAAGGCTAGATATAAGAAAGAAGTTAAGGTTAAAAATATTATCCTTGACTCTCTTGGAGACTACCTCATCACTTATGATTCCAATTTGAAGAAAGCCAAAGAAATGTATGACAAGTTGATTAAAATGTATCAAGTGAACAACTTGAGTCAAGTTCTTGCTCTGAAGAATCAACTCAAGGATGTTGATGTTAAGATGAACAGAGGAGAAAACATTCAAGCATACTTCATGAGGATATCAAAAATCAAAAATCAGTTGTCAACTTTTGGTGAAATTGTTTCCGATAAAGAACTATTACTGATTTCACTTAGAGGTCTTCCTTCTTCTTGGGAAAGTTTTATTACTACCATCAGTGATAATGACAAGTTTCCTACATTTGATGAGCTCCTCGGAGATTGTAGTCAAGAAGAAGCCATAATGATTTCCAGAGAGAGAATTCCCAAGCATGAGGAGGGAAAACCTATTGCATTTGTTGTACAAGGCAAAAAGAAGAAAGGAAGAAAAGGAATGCACTATTCGAGAAAGTCTACGCCCAATAGTTCCTCTCAATGGCCCAGAGACTTATCAAAAGTCCAATGCTACAATTGTCGCAAGCATGGCCACTATGCTCGTGACTGTTCAGAAAACAAAAGAGCATTAAAATCGAACTTCAACAATCACTCCAACAAATCTGATTAGAGAAAAAGAAGATAAGCTCCTTCTGCTCGCAAAGGAAACTATCATTCCTCAAGGAACTAAAAGTATGATAATAATGCAGCTGAGACTCAATTAGAGCACTTTCTTGTTTCTGTTCTTTCTAGTTCATCTCCTGCAGATTGTTGTGATACCTGGTTGGTTGATACTAGATAGTGGTGCTTCAAGGCACTTTACTGGTTACAAAGAAGTACTCTCGAATTTGGTTGAGAGAGACAGATTTGAAGATCATTCTTGGAGATAACTCTATATATCCCATAAAGGGATTTGGTTCTATTTCTTTCCATCTGGATCAAGGTAAAACTTTCACTCTTCAAGACGTTTTATATGTACCTAGTTTAAAGAAGAATCTTGTGTACATATCAACTTCAGAAGATAAAGGAATGAAAGTTGCTTTCATATATGGTAAGGTTCTCACTTGGCCATCGAGATCCAACATGAGAGATGCCCTCACTCTAGGATCTAGATGTGAAGGTTTATACAAAATCGATGGAAGACCTATTCATGCACTAATCCATGACATCTACAATCGCTCCAACAAATCTGATTACAGAGGAAGAAGAGAAGCTCCTTCTGCTCACAGAGGAAAATATCGTTCCTCAAGGAACTAATGGTATCATAATAATGTAGTTGAGACTCAATCAGAGTACTTTCTTGTTTCTGTCTTTTCTAGTTCATCTCCTGCAGATTCTTGTGATAGCTAGTTGGTTGATAGTGGCGCTTCAAGGCACTTTATTGGTTACAAAGAAGTACTCTCTAATCTGGTTGAGAGGGAGACAATTTTGAAGATCATTCTTGGAGATAACTCTACATATTCCATAAATGGATTTGGTTATGTTTTCTTCCATCTGGATCAAGGTAAAACTTTGACTCTACAAGAAGTTTTATATGTACTTGGTTTAAAGAAGAATCATGTGTCCATATCAGCATCAGAAGATAAATGAGTGAAAGTTGTTTTCATAAATGGCAAAGTTCTCACTTGGCCATCGAGATCCAACATGAGAGATGCCTCACCCTAGGATCTAGGTGTGAAGGTTTATAAAAAATCAATGGAAGACCTATTGTTAAAATTGGCAACTAGGGCCAAACTCCATGTGTGTCATCTTATTTATGGCAACTGATATTTTTCTTGGATCCCTCTCATTGAGAGGTGTAGTATTGATCTAAAGATCATCCAATTCCGATAAGTATTCATGGAGTTATGAATTTATTTGTGTTATAAGACAATTCATCAAGGTCGGCTAGCAACCAAATATACCCCACATGTGCTCAACGTTTTAGTATAAAAAGAGATGACTTGATAGTCATTTCTACACACACTACTATCTTGATTTTTCTCCACTTGTCTTGGGTTTTAGTGTAAGAGAAATCTAGGAGTGGAAGCCCTAGACGTTGGAGAATTGAGGTTGCCCTAGCCGCAGTCAACAAGAAGAACGCTGCCCTAATCTAGAGGACGCGGTCAAGTGAGAAGCCCTAACACTACAAGGAGGACAACCCTAATATCTACACTATCAAGAAGAAGTCGTAGCCTATATGCTGGCCTCTACGTAGCCAAGAAAGAGGCTGCCTTAGACAACGTGGAAAAGAGAGGCTATTTCGGTGCTCTTCTAGGGAGAAAGGCCGAAGTCTGAAGCTTAGGGCCGCAGCAAGAAGAGGCAATTCAACGTGGGTGAAATAGGGTTGTTATGAAGCCATTTCAGGAATACTGAAGGGATGAAAGGAGGCCGAGTATCTTGCTAGAAGGCCGAGGAGAAAGGGAGCAGTTTGAGGGCTCGTAGAGGGTGGAACAGTACTCTAGAAAGGCTGTCGCAGGCCTATTCTAAGGGTTGTAGGATGCCACTATAATGAGAGGAGGGCAGAGCCATTATTAAGGGCTAGAAGGTTGCCCAAAATTATAGTGAAGGGGACAGCCTTCCCTTGGAGGAAAACCACATTAATTAAGGGAAAATTTGGGCAGATTTTAGGGGCTGTTTGGCTGGGTGTGTAAGGGATGCCAGATGCCCTAACCAGTCACCACATAAGCAGCAGTGAAGGCAACATAGGAACAACAATGTTGAGGACAACTAGGCAATGGAGCATGGTGGAACCATGCTGCATGGACAGCGAGACAACAAGGCTGCCATATGCCTAGATCAGCAGTGTTTTGGGCATCACTGTTAGGTACAACAATGTTGCAATACAACTAGGACAGCTAGGCAATGGTACATCCATATTTGGAGCAGCGTAAGTATGTTATGTTGTTGTAGGGACATCAACAATGTTGGGTTGTTGTAAGTATATTATAACAAGCCGTGATGGGACATCAATACTAGCAGCAATGATATTGTGCCACAATGTTCAATGGGACAGCAACATGATGAGACAGAACAATGATGGGATTGCCATGTCATTGTGCAGCAGTGGCACAATGGGACAGCAAGCATGGACAACATGGATAGTTGTGGCAAGCACATGAGAGCATTTGAAAGGATAACATACTTGACTGTTGAGCATTGTCTCATATCATCAGAAGTGAGCAAGAAGGGAGAGAGAGAGAGAGAGAGGCTGAAGGGGTAGAAAATGCTCAACAGTCAAGTATGCTATCCCTGCATTGGGGTTTGTCCCTGGCTAATGCCACATCTTGTGTCCTCTTGTCTTGGCTTGTCCTCTGCGATTTATGTTTCTGTTCTATCTGCAGTTTACTTTAACGCTGATGTGATTGCTAATCTGAAAAAGATATTGAGCTAAATATGAAAATTGAAATAAATTGCTCTAAGCATAGAACATACCTAAAATTAACATGGTATCAGAGGTGAGGTGAAGACAAAGCCCAAGCAAGAGTGAAAGAGCAATCACCTAAGACAGGTGGGAAAGAACAAAAGGATCAATGGATTCCTCATCCCTCTTCAAATTCACCGAGGGTGAAATCGAAGCAGAGAACATTATCAGAATGGCGCAGTAGAAGCTTTTGATGGCCTACCTAAAGATCACTTCAATGGGAAGTCCAGATCTAAGGGTGGAAGGAAAGGTAGATGCCTTGGTTGTAATAAGTCAGGCCATTATGTGAAGGAGTGTCTGAATGGTAGGGACACATCACTTGATGATGATAACAATCATTCCAGGGACATCTTCAATGATCAAAGGAATGACAGGTAATGCAGGTCATCAAGGAAACGACCGACTCTTCAAAGAAAGCAAGGAACCCTAGGTATGAAGAATCAAATGTTGTTTATGATGAGATAAAGAAGCGTTATCTTGTATTGGCCCTCTCCTTCAAACTCTTTGGGAATCTGGCTTATTGATTGTAGTGCTTCAAGGCACTTCATTGGATAGAAGGGTACTCTCTCTAACTTCGTAGAGATGGAAACAATCATGAGATTATACTTGGAGTCAATGCCACCTATCCCGAAAAGGGTGTAGGGAATGTTACCCCTCAAGTGAATGAGGGTAACTCGATATCTATTTTATCTACCTGATCACAAGAAGAACCTGGTGTCCATTTCGACAATGGAAGTCAAAGGTTTCAGGGTGGCATTCATCGATGGAAAGGTACCTGTTTGAAAATGGAATTTTCAAAGATGCTTTTGAGTTCAGGGTTAACAATTTGTATCAACTTAAAGGATGGTCCATTGGGAACCATGTCAGTCAACACATCTCATCTATAGCACCGAAGGTCTACTTATTATGGGGCCCTACCTGATGTGAGTTAGATGGTGACAGGGATGCCTGAATTCAAGAAGAGCATGCAGTTACATGTCTGAGATGTACCGAACGAAAATCTTACAAGGGGACCATTCCCCTCATGTAGTAGGTCCATAGGTTTGGAACAATTCAAGGGGTTTGAGATTCATGATTGGGAATCTCATGTATGTAGGTGGAAGAAAGTCCTCTATGGCTTGAAGCAAAACACCCTGGGCGTGGTATGAGAGTGTTAAATTGGCAACTAGGGCCAAACTCCATATGGGTCAGCTTATTTATGGTAGCTGATATTTTTATTGGATCCCTCTCGTCGAGAGGTGTAGGATTGATCCAAAGATCATCCGATTCCGAAAAGTATTTATGGAGATATGAATTTATTTTGATTATGGATTTATTATCTAGCCGACTAGCAACTGATGTAGGCTCAAGAAGCCCAAACGTCACGTCTATTCAACCTATAGGTTTTGGTATAAATATAAGAGGATGTTATTTAGACACTCTTAAGGATGATCTCCTCTCCATGTCTTGGGTTTTTGGAGAAGAAGAATCACTAAGAATATGTTGGAGCCCTAGCTGCAAATGATGCCCTAATCCGAGAAGACATCTATCCGCTGGAAAATGATTCGTTGTTAGTCTATATACGTTGTTCAGGAAGTGGTGAAACCCTAAAGGACTTACGCAGTTAATACATAGAGAGTATAACGCAGTGATGCTGTTATGAATAACGTGGTCCTGGCAATTACGCTGGAAATAATTATGAATACGCAGGCAATAGCAACGCAGTCTTGAAGACTAATCCCTCGCAGTCAACACATTGTAGACTTATTCACAGGTCATACGCCGATACATTGGAAGACCAATCGCAAAGCATGGACAGTCATGGAATCTATACCCAGTGGAAACCATACGCAGTTATAGAATCTATACAGCAAGGATAGTCAAGGAATCTGAACGCAGCATCATATGTTGTCCAGAAGCCTCAACACACAACGCAGTTAAGGGATGACCGCAGTCAAGGGAGCACAACACTCATATGCTAAACCCTAACACGCAGTCAAATGTAGCCACAGTCTACACAACAAGATGCCATTTAGAATCACTATACGTTGTTCATGGTTATATGCAGTCAAGGGTTACGCAGGGCATATGTAGGAATTTACAGGGTAAGTTCCTCAGACAGAACACCAAAGGACACCGCTCACAAACAGATCACAAATCAATACACCAATATTTTGACATGGTTAAAACCCTTAAAGAGGGAAACAGTCCACGGCCTGAGCCAACACGACCACTTCAGGCAATTTATTAATAAAAGAATGAAAATTTACATAAGCTTCTCTCGTGAACGGTTAACCTACAAATGACCCTCCATGCGCTTTAAATAGAATTCATGGACCAATCGAGTGCTAAGCCACGGATCAAGTGTCGGTAATACCGAGGAGAGAATGAACCCTCGGATCACTACATATCGTGACCGTCGGATTGTAAGTTACAAATGTACATAGTAAAAAAACACACTTTACCTAACTCTATACTAGACCAAGTTATACTTAACTATTCCTATGTGTCGGAATATCCTAACATCCCCCCTTAAGAACAACTTGGGATAGGATTGAAGGATTTACAAATATGACACAATAGGAGAAGGAAGGAGGCACTAGAGCCTATCCCCCCTTAGTGACAACTTCCTGAACTCCAAGCATATATCGAAGTTTAGTGAACTTCGCCTCTGTGAGAGCCTTTGTAAAGATGTCTGCAACCTGATCATCTGTTGAACAATATTGCACTTCAAGAACATGGTCATGAATGAGCTTTCTGATGAAGTGCATGTGTAGTTCAATGTGTTTGCCGCGCTGATGCTGAACTGGATCTTTGCAAAGCTTAATGGCACTTTGATTATCACACCAAAGTGTAGTCGGATGCTGCTGCTCAAAGCCCAATTCTGATAGGATCTGACGAAGCCACAAGGCTTCCTTACTAGCTTCCACGGCACAACGATACTCTGCTTCTGCTGACGAAAGAGAAATGGCAGCCTATTTCTTACAAGCCCATGTAATAGGTCCTGAACCAAGAGTGAAGACATAACCGACAGTAGACTTTCGATCATCAGGGTCACCAGCCCAATCAGAATCAGTGAAACCAACTAATAGAAGAGCTTCTTTGGCACTGTAATGAATCCCAAACTGTACTGTACCTCGAACATAACGAAGTACTCTTTTAGCTGCTTTCCAATGACTTTCACGGGGGTTTTGCATAAAACGAGCAACAAGGCCAACAGCAAAGGAAAGGTCAGGACGAGTATGGGTTAAATACAAGAGTTTTCCTACAAGTTTACGGTATAAGGTAGCATCAACTTCAGGAGAAGTACAAGAGACTGAAAGTTTGACTCCCGACTGAAAGGGAGAAGGGGCTGGCTTACATTCTTCCATGTGAAAATGACGAAGAATATCACAAGCATACTTGGACTGGGAAAGGGAAATACCCTCCTTGGATTGCAAGACTTGAAGACGAGAAAATAGTGTAAGTGTCCTAAGTCTGTCATTTCAAATTTCTTTTTAAGGCTGGACTTCACATGGTTTATAAGGTTGGGATCACTACCAGTAAGAATAAGATCATCAACATAAAGAACAAGGATGATAAGAGAGTTTCCCACTGTATTGGTGTAGACAGTATTGTCAGAATGACACCTAGAAAAGCCAGATTCTAAAAGAAAGTTATCCATTTTGGCATACCAAGCCCGAGGAGCTTGCTTGAGACCATAAAGAGATTTCTTAAGTCGACATACAAGGCTGGAGTCTGTTTGGATGAAGCCCATGGGTTGTTCCATATAGATTTCTTCATGCAAGTCCCCATGCAAGAAGGCAGATTTAACATCCATCTGATGGACTTCCCATTTTAAGGAGGCAAGGGAAAGAACAAGGTGGATAGAGTTCATTTTGGCAACAGGGGAGAAGGTTTCAGTATAGTCAATGCCTTCAACTTGTAAAAAGCCCTTAGCAACAAGACGAGCTTATGTTTATCAACTTTCCCATCTGGTCCATACTTGGTTCTGTAAACCCATTTGCATCTAACAAGTTTTCGTCCCTTTGGTAGAGGAACAAGATCCCATGTATCGTTTGCCAATAATGAACAATATTCTTCATTCGTAGCTGCGTCCCAATCTGGATGGCCTGAAGCTTCTGCAAAGGTGTCAGGATCATAATTTGCTGAGACTTGAGCTAGTAAAGAAGAGGCTCTTTCGAACTAAGAACGTGTACGGCGTTGATCTGTAGGATCACCTGCTGCATCCCGAGTAGCACGGACCCATTTTGGAAGTGAAGGAGCTGAAGGAGGATCCTAAGAAGGTGGGGGAGGATTGTCATCCTCACTTTCATCATCTGAAGAAGAAATATGTTCAAAAGTAGAAGAGATAGAGAGAGGTGGCACATGCGCCGAACTA